>OMLB01062168.1:0-27647 GCA_900302555.1 Myripristis jacobus
ACACGACAATGGAAAAATATGCCAATCACCATAAAATCTCACTGATTGATCTGAAATTGGAAAGAAATATTAATTTTTGGTCTTTTAATGGCTTTATATTATTTCTAAATACAGATTTTTGTTATGTGTACAGAACATTGAAAACATATCATCATGTCAATTTCATCTTTACCCGGTAGTGCCCATTACATTAGCAACACTCATTAAATATGAAGCAAAAAAAATTATGTTAATTATTCATTTAGAGACGTTAAACATTGGCTGGGGTCAAATTGACCCCAAACATAATGGAAGGGTTAAGACTCCACAGACCATTTACAGCACTTTTGATCTTGCACACAGTCAGTAGCCCTATTGGCAGAAGCTGTCACAGCAAAGAGCAATGGTGCACAAACTATCACACAGAAAAAAAGCTGCGATACCACACTTTTCAATTATTAAACAACTATCCACTCACTGCGACAAATTTATTTTCCATACTGTGCCACAACTGTTTGCCTGTGTCCTTTGATATATTTATAAACTTACATCTTTTCCGTAGGCACTTTTTACTGCATTGCCTGCAGGAAAACACAAACCCCATCCTAACAGTCTGAACTGCCGCATTAACCTTTTTACGTGTGCTTCCCAGAGCATGTGATGGTGCTCTACCTGCATGCCACATGGCTGATGATTCAGAGGGGACACATTTCAGAAAAGGTGGAGGAACGAGGTTACGGGTGCAGGATAGATGCACTGTCATCTTCTACATTATTCATAGGCCACACTCATGTTGCCTCTAGGTTTTTTTTTCTCTGCAAGTTGTGCAAATGATGGGAAGGGGGGGGAGGGTCAGTTTGAGGTCTGCTTCATTTTCCCACTTCTACAGATCATAAAATTCAAGATGGGACTCTCAGACTGGCTTCATGTCAATGCCCCCCACCCCATCCCATTTCAACTCTGTGCGATAACTGAATGGTCTCTGAGAGGAAGGACACTGGAAAGAGCTGTATGCATTATATTCAGCACCACATAATAAACAAACCACACCACAGACAAATCACATAAACACACTTCTACTTCCATTTATTGTCTCCTTTTCAGGGCAGTCTCCAACAGTCTATACAGGCTTTTTCAGGCTTTGGCATTGTGTGCCCTATTCATTGGCTAAGTCCAGAGGCTCATTGTGCAGCCTCCTGGGACAGGGATGCATAAGGTTTGGTTAAAAGAAACCTTGCTGCCCACCACCGCCACCCCTCTCCATCGTCTGACCAACACTTAACCCTACGCCACCTTGCCGCCCAACGTGTTGGTATCAACAATCTCAGCATATTTTTCTCTAAAGGAGCTGTTTTTTTTAAACTTGACTCGCCAAATTCAACTTCATAATTATTTCACACCTCTCTGTATCTCTCCAAGTGGACTCCAGAACGTGTCAGAGGCAAGCGTGGAGTGACAAGAAAGTTGAACAACAAGAGAACAGTTCTTCCAGAGAGGCTCACAAAGTCCCAGCTTTGTATAAGCACAAGACATGCTACTATCATTCCCGCCTGATGGCTGAATCTCAGGATGGCACACCCAAGACTCTCAGTCTCAAAGTAGGACCCAACTTGCTGAAAGTTTTTTCTTTCTCTCTTTCTTTCTTTTATTATTATAACCATTGCTAATTGATTATCTTTTTGGAAATATGTTAAGATAAGGGAGTCTACATTTGGCGCTATACTCAATATTTATAGTGGGTACTATTTTGAAGAATTTTTTTTATATAATAGAAAATGCGCATACGGTGACAATGAATTGTTTCTGAAACTACTGAGAAGATAACTAATATTTTGACAGCAATATGGGATCAATAATCAATAGCACAGTCAAACTGGTCAATCAAAACAAGAACATAAGACATCAGTAGTAACTTAAGCTTCAAATGCAAACCACTTCACTGCCATATGTGACTCTTTGTTGAACCTAAGAACCATCAAAGAATCATTAGAGCCACTGAGGATATGAATACAATCAGTGATGTCAATACAGCTGAAATGACTGTTATTAACTGAGCCAAGAAATTACCATGAAATGATGAAAACTGTCTTAGATATTATGTACAGGACAACCATATACAGATCGACTAGGTCAGATGTGCAGGGTGGCTATGTGAAGCCTTTAATCATTATTCAAATTGCAGATTGTTTTGTTGGTTATACATTCATCGACTGTATGTTGGTATTTTAAGTAGCACAGTTTCCCCCACAAAGAACCTGCTTTTGGTTGTTATTGGAATAAACATCATGGCCACAACAATACCGTCTCTTGAGGAGGGATTTTTAAACTTGGAGAGATTTTTGCTTTCATCCTCTGCCAACTAGTGGGTAGATGAAAAAAAAAATCCTTAATAATAAAACAATTTCCTCTCAAACTTCAGTGTTCTTTGGTCCACTTGAGGCCAAAATCCTTACATTGCTTATTTCGAACAAAATATGGTTTTATATATATTTTTCTCTATCCAGTTAACGTTAACAGGTTTTATTTCCACTTTCTGAGAAGCAAAGATCCGATGTAAAATTAGGTTTATGAAGCTTTCTGAAGGATTCAGATTCCCCCAGTGAGTAAAGCTCCCTTACCTTTATCCCTAGTAAAGCTGAGCATAATATTACCATGTTGCCTACACCTCCTAGCTATTACAAGGCTGTGAAGAGGATTTGCCAAGGTTAAAGAATAGATTAAGGATATTTTCAGAATAGATTCAAACCCAATGAAGACCTTTTTTCTTCCTACAGGATTAGTGTTTAAGAGTTGTATTCTTCCCACCAACAAGCAGCTTCCATATTCTTCTTCCCACCCCAGGAGGCTTTGGAGCTCTTCAGGCCAGACTTTATCAGCCGGTCCCAGGGCCGGGTGAGGAGGCTGGAGCAGAGGGCCAGGAGGAGGAGAGCACTGCAAGACCCCAACCCAGACCTGGTGCAAGGCCTTGGGGAAGACAGAGGCGAGCGAAGGAGGAACTGCACTACTCCAGATCCACTCAGTGGTGAGTACAGCGGAATAGCTGCATGAATGAAACCTAAAAAAGCACATCTAATCTTTGAACTATAATACAATTCCTTCTTTCTGTGCAGTGGAGTTTATGTCAGAAATATATGGCTCTGCACCACAACACACACATGCATACAGTTCTAAATCAGCTGGTCTCTCCTGCAGTCAGTCCATTTGTCAAGGCCAACCCTGAATGTCCAGCTGAGGTCTCCTCCAGTTTCAAGGCCACTGCCACCCTCACAAGGGTGTAGCTTTCAGCCTGCGTGTAGATCTTCTACCTTCCCCATGGAAAAGCCAGGGTGAAATCCAATATATTAGTGTAAATTAAAAAGGAATTAAATAAGGGACACGTGGTTATGTAATATTGCATCATGTCTACTATTCTTGGAGCCATGGGCTGATTCATCTGTCAAACAGCTTCTTAAATCCTCAGCTGGCTGGCAAGAGAGAGGGATTTTACTTGTTCTCCTCTTCCTATAGTGGCATTTATCCAACTTTGCTCTCTGCTGGTCATTATCTAGTATTGCAGATCAGTTAATGTGTTTAATTTAAACCCCATTACCATTGAGTGAATACTCAGTGGTAATAACCAAAAGCTTCTATCGTCTACTGATCTGCTGTTAATGTTTTTGTTTTTTTTTAATTTATTGATTTTGAGACATATTCTCGAATTCTGTACAAAAATTTTCACAAGCCAAAATATCCCGAAACTAATGGGATACCATACTCTACTTTTGATAAGTGTTTATTCAGGAAATAAAACTGAAAATTTCCATAATTCTGCAGCACTGAGATGATGTGATGGCAACTTGTCATGGTAAAAAAAAAAAAAAACAGAAGTAGCATGTGCATGATCCTGAACCAGCTCTCCTGCTGGTTATGGAATACCTGGAATATATGTTGGATGTGTATTCCAGACAAGGTACGACAGGGAATTTGACATCCTTGAGGGGAAATCAGAGAATTTTACAGATAGATATATGAAAAATATGAATAACCAGAATTTTTTTTTTAGCACATGAGTTACATCAGAAGTTGTTTTTCAGTTTCTCCCCAAGAAACCCAAATGCAGACTGTTCAGCCCCTTAGAAAAACAACATTAACAAACCAGAACATAATAATAATCTTAGTTCACGGAGGCAGTCCAGATTGGTTATGGAAAGTTGTGGAAAAGTCATGGAATTTTACCTCAGGGCCACAGTGGTTACCCGGAATGATGCTGAGGCCTCACACTGGAGTCTGAAGTCTAATTAAGCGCGAACAGCCTTGATACTGTTGACCAAAGCAACAGCAGTCTGGCAAGCCCCTCCACTGCTACTGTGAGAGAGACATAAAAGTGTGTGTGTGTGTGTGTGTGAGAGAGAGAGAGAGTTTTCACACATGTGGGTGCACAAGTATGTGACAAACAGAGATCACACATAGCCCTCTGCGTTCATTTACATATTCATGATTCATTTACATTTTAATTCTTATTTTTAATTCTTATGTGTATTTTTTTTTGTGTGTGTGTGTCCATGTGCGTGTGTGTGTCCGTGTGCTTGTGTGTGTCCTAGATAACCTTTTCAAGCCTAGAGAGAGGTCTATATCAGGCAGAGAGATGCAGCTGAGGTCCAGACGGTGAGCAGACCCGTGTCAGACCACGTCACTCTCACTCTCTCTTCTTGTCTTTGTTTTATGTTCAGCACAGTCCATAATGCTCGCTCACATTCAGGCGCGCATCCACTGTAAAGATACAAAGAATGTTTGACATCCAAACATCTGTCTTGACAGTAGATATGAGCTACCCTCTGTATGTCTTATCGCCTCCTTTATTCCTTGCCTTATCTGAAAAGGCACACCTGATCAGATGATGGGTGCCCATTGTAATTTTTTCTCCAAAACGACACTATCTGACTTGGAGAATCTCTTAACAAATTGGCTGTAGTTGTGGGAATGAAAAAGGAGTCTATGTGATACTTGTTTATCAGTGGATCCAGGTTTTTGCCGGCTGTGGTCCCACTAGATAAAAACCTTGTCACTAGTATGCCAATTCCTTGGCATGTGCCAGCCACCCTTGGACTGCTAATACCATATTCCCCACTTCCCTTAGACTGCCTGAATTTGCCTTTTTTGTGTCTGCAGGATTTACAACAAGCTGCCTGAGGTGACAAAGAAGAAGGAGGAGGAGAAAAAGAGGGCTGTATCACAAACTAACAGATTGCGGGCCGAGCTCTTTAAAAAGGTAGAGCTGCTGCTGCTGGGACATTTTTTATTGGTCCAACAATCAGTTCAAAAGATTACAAGGACTGAGTGGCTGCTGGAAGATTTGTATGAAAGCACAAACGTCTGAATAATGAAGAAGTTTACTTCTTTTTGACTATTATTTGGTTGCTTATTATTCCACACTAAAATATCACCTCAAAACTGTGATTCTGCCTCTATTAATAGAGAAGAAAACATGAATAAAACATTTCACATCACAAACAAACAAATAAAAGAAAAATCCAAATATAAAATTCTATTTATAAGTCTTATAACTGCTTTAGCTGTTTCCTGCATCATTCCATCATCAGGCTCATGGAAAAGTTTCTTACAAAAAGTGTTAAATAATGAGTCTATTGCAGGTACATTGAGATATTTTAGTCACTCAGGAGGGGGGTTGCAGTCAGGTAGGGTGGTTTTTTTTTTTTTTTCCTTTTTATCATTTTATGTTTTTTCTAATAACTGTTGGCCTGTAACACCTTGAGACTGTAACAGTGATCAAGGGCCCTAAATGAACTTGATCTTCCTTTCTTTTCACGGGTGTTTTCAGCAATATTACATTTACTTTACCTTTTTGGCAAGAAATTATCAGTGAATATCTTATTTAACCCTCACTTTAACTTACACTATATCACACAGATGCAGATCAGCTTTTAATTATTGGAGGTGATAAGAAAAAATACACTAAATTTACAGAAACTATTGTAATATATCTGTGCATTAAATTAGTGCATGCTTTGGTTGTTTTATTTTATTTTATTTTTGTTGGAGCCATAGCACTGAATGATATCAGAATGGTGTGCTGTTTATGCACAGTTTGTGTGTAAATCTCTTTAAGGATGCCTCACAATCATGAAGCAAAACATGGTTTGATCTTCGTCCAGCAGAGGTCACTATTTGACTGTTTAAAAGCAGACACCGTCCTCGGTCATTCTGGATTATTTCCCAAACAAATACACAATTCATCTTAGGCCGTATTCATTTCCCTCTCATTTTGTGTGAACCCTACTCATTTTTCAGTGACTGGTGTTTAATTTTTTTCATGACCACATCAAAAAAACACCCAAGGGCCTGCTGGTCATTTATGCTGGAACTAAAACCTTTACTACTGTATTGAGGTTGTTTTTCCTTTTATGGGTCGTCTCTCTCTTCATAAGAATGTTGGATTTGGCTTGATCAGCTCTTTATAAGCCACATAAGTCACACATTCTGTACTTAGTTAAAATGTCTGTGTGTTGCACCTTCCTTAGCAGAACATAAGTGCTATGTGTATTCCAGGAGTGAAGGGCGTGGTGTAAATGAGAGATACATTTAGGACATGCAGTGTCAGACAGATAGGTGGATCCATTCAGACTCACCCACTGAGCCGTCACTCACGCTCCCATTCTGACCCAACCACAACAATGGATTCACTGTCAATCAGGTGTGATGTGAACAATGTGGAGAGATGTCCCCAATCTCTCACAGATAATTACACAATTACTGTGGTTCCAGGTTATGTGAGGGTGGGTGGGTGGCTGGTCCTTCGTCAAGGTGATTTAAAGGTGATTTCCTTATCTGTCATATTCCATATGTTAGGTAAATTAAGACATAAAACAAAAAAATTGAGGCGAACATCTTTTTTTGTTGTTTTTTCATTTGGCTCAGCCCTCAAAAGAAGATATAATACTTTTATTCTCATGGAATCATTGAATCTACACTAAATCTGTTTTTCATGGAGGGGGTTAACAGACAGCCAGCACTACAGAATTAACAGTGTGGCTAAATAGACTCCCAGAAACATTTTACTCACTGTGGTCATAAAAATTGCATGACATCAAATGGCTCTCTGAGAGAATATTTTATTTCTTCGCGGGGGGAACAGCGCCGGAACGACTGTTACGATGCCAGCCTGAACTTGCCACCTCTCAAATGAAACTATTAGCCTAACCGAACCATAGCGAGATTGGTAGGAAGGAGTGTGTGCCTCATTGATAAACATTGAGTTGTGTGTGCTTTTGAGGCCTCATTTTGGTCAGTAAGTCTCCAACACACGGAGAGGTGGAGCCCATGAGCAGCAGACTCACAGAGGGGTCTGATAGCTGCGGGGAGAGGGAGCAGGGCTTTGAATGGTGGTTGAAATGAGATTCCAGCTGTTGGGTACTGTATGAGGAGGGTGATTGCATAGCAGGCTGTTTGGTCAGATAGCACGCTAGCATTATTTCCCCTACCTGGGCTGGGACACCACAGGAGGAAGGCTGATGGAAGTGAAAGCCAATTTAGCAGCAGGAGTTGCTCCTGTTTGAAGCAGAGCTGCTCATAAGAGATTGAGGGAAAGGAAGGTCTGTGTATAGATAGGCATGTTGTGGCTCTGCTTTTTTTTTCTTTTTGGGTAATTGGGACTTTTGTTGTTGTTCTTTTTTTGCAGAGACTTCTGGAGCAGATCCTGCAAAGATAAATGAGAAGCACCAAAAGGTGTATGGGGATCATTCAGCGATTATTTCCAAATGAAGCATGCCCTCCTCTTTCCCTCCATGTATATTAATTATGACTTTGTATTCATTCACTTGCTATTCTGTGAGAGTCTTTCCCATGGTTGTGCATTTGCATTGCTTTTTATTAAGGCTCACCTTCTGTTAGATGGATCATTCTCCTCCTGTTGTACTTTTATTGTCCTCATACTAATGCGTTTACAATGCAAAGGAATGCAAAAGAGATTGTTGACTGTCAATAGTCTAAGATATTGGCCTTATTTTGAGGGCAAAATAAGCCACCATGTGGACCAAGCACTGCACTGTGGTATTCTGGTGTATGCTCAGGTAACGTTCTATACAGGCTGACTTGCTATATTGTATGTAGACAGCCCAACCTGCCTATTTAACTACTCACGATGAAAACTTGGAGGGGTTTGGCCATTTAAAGAGCATCACAGCTGTGATCAGATTCTGTTTTGTTTTTTTTCTTCACCTCATTAAGCCCTGGTGATCAAACACAAAAGAGATGTAATTTTACTCTTTTCTTCAATCAGTATAGGTCTAAAGATTCAATGCCTGGTCTTGAATATCAACATTCTACACTAAATTGTGTTCCTCATCTCAAACCAAAATAAAAGCATCCCAAACACATTTTGCATGGAGGCTCTTATTTTCCGAGGCGCCGAGGCTCGGTGCTTCGCTCAAAGCACCTTGGCTCTGTCATTGGTCGGTGTTTATGAAGTGGAGAGGGGAGACCTTGTTTTTTTCGGCGTTGGCTTCACGTCTGCCTCGAGGCTTCTGGAACCTCCCATCCGGAACACTGGAATTCCGAGCTAATAGAACTCAGGAGACACGGAGCGTCTGTGAAAGGGCCCTTTGTCAGGGAGCCGCCAAACCAGAGATGACATTGTAATAAGAGAGGAGACTTCTGGGTGAAGCCTGCGACTACAGCCCGTACATACATATATATACCCCGTGTTGAAGTGACTGACATCTCTGTAGCGCTTAAACAGAGCCCACTGGGATGAGAAGCCAGGACAGAGGGAAGGACATACTGTATATCGCAGGCCTCCGGAAAATATCTAAAATACATAATGTAGTGGCTGAGCTGTGGTGAGAGGTGCGCGCCGGAGTACCACCAGATAAAGATTCAGTGTTTTAAAACCACAGCAGAATGGTTGGTCAAAGCAGAAAATGCAGGAGACAGTTTACCTATTCATATCTTCCGACTTAACTGATGCCCATATTAGCGGAAAGCCAATTTACAGGAGTGATCCACGTGGGAGAGTTGCTCTTCAGCCATGTAGGCTGCTTGTTCCACAGGCTGAGCACAGACTGACAGAGAGCTGTATACGAGGAGAAGGGCTGCTGTCAGTCAGCCTCATTCTCTCTGAGGCATCATGTGTCTCTGCATGTCACATTTCTGTCTCTGCATTATCTGGACTTCATGCTCTGAGATCCCCGAGCCTGCTTCCCCAAGCCCTTAACTCGAAAATAGAGTTTGAGTATTTCACTGGCACCCATGCTTGCTGAACAATCCATCCCCATGGCTCTGGCTCAGAGACCCGCATGGGATTTTTACTGTGTTGTTCTTATGTATAGAGAAGGGACAGCCACATTTAAAATCACTTAAAACACTTCAAACTTTGCAATCTCTTGCTAGCAGCTGCTCTGTGTTCAAGGGTATTACAACAGCAACACAAAGACTTTCCCCAGCCAATATTTAAATCGGTGGCTTTCAAAGTGGGGTGCGGGACCCAGAGGGTTCCTTGAGGAGCTTCCAGAGAGTTAAGAAAATAAGGAGTAATTTAATTTCACTATAACTTAATTCAATAGAAATTATTACCATACAACACAAGCTTATGAGTGATTATTTCAATCATCTCACCACTTTGAAGCTATTTGTCAGTGCTTAAGTATGACTTCCAAACATTTTTATATGTAATACAAATCAAATGATCTTTTCATTTCAGTGTTTTGAGTTGGCGCCATGTCACTTCAAATGGGGGCCCACGGCTTCATTAAAGTCAACTTACGGATATGGAACATTAAAACCTCTCAGCTCTGCTGGTTTCATCGGTGGGTTTGTTATTGCCGCATGGCTGAGCTTTCTTCAAACCCACAGAACATTATTTTAAATTCTAGTGGAGATCCCAACCTTTCCAAATATACAAAATATGTCTCGCTGAATTACAGTTAAATGATGCACAAAACATCCAGATATATTCTATTTGATGTGATGGTGCAGCCGTAAAACAATGGCATCTGGGGTTTGAATATTTCACTCAGTATAAGCATGATGCAGCTTCAGTGAAGTGTTGCAGCCAGCAGATCCAGAATATGTATGTGACATTGTCATACAATGTGGAAGAAAATGTTTTGTTTTGTTTTTCCTGAATCTGCAGCTACTTAAGGGAAATTTAAAGGTAATTCAGAGTTCAAGTGTTTAACAATCTGAAAATCCAACAACTCTCTAGTACTCTGAAGCAGACTAAAAAAAATGTAGATTTCACCAAAGCAGACTGAGGATGAGCAACAGGCAAGAGGAGCCAGAGAGACATTTGAAAACACTGACAAAACAGCAAACAGTTCCAACTGAGCCAGCCACATGGAAACTGTGGCTGTTTTGTCAGGTGTAGGTTATTTTTTTCTCTCTTAAATTTAATACATATTGCCTTCATAGACAAGAAGGTGATGAAAATCCCACACTGCTACTGTGTATCACAGAGGCTCTGTGGGATTTTAGGGACATAACTCAGTCTACGCAGGCTCAGGCAAAGCAAATGCAGTTGTCCTTCCCTTTCCCTCGCAGTTAGCCCTGTGCAGCCTCCGTTCAGATATGAAGTGAACTGATGCCTGCTAAGAGACATCTGCAGTTTTTTGCCTGCAGCGTACACAGACTAAACTAGATTAGACTAAGCCAGACCAGGTAGCCGGTGCAAAACACAGATGGGGCCAGGGTGATGACAATTTGTCTTTGCATGCGTGCGTGCATGCGTGCGTGTGTGTGTTTGTGTGTGTGTGGTGTGTGAATATGAGATACAGGGTGGGAGTTGGGGGGAAGGTTGTCTTTGTTATCTCATGGGCATTGGAAGGTGTGCTGGTGGCTCGCATCATTTATTATTGGGCTCTTCTTCTTCTTCTTCTTCCTCTTCTCCTCCTCTTCCTTCTTCTTCTCGTTATTATTATTGTTTTATTGTTGTTTGTATTTGTAAGATATTATTTGCACCTTAGTTTCATCCTGCAATCCTTTAATAAAAAGCAGGATGATAATAAAATGTGAGAATGTAAATGTCTGAAATGCTGTCAGCATGCTCACGTTTCATACTGTGCATCCAATCAGTGTTTCACGCTTTATTGTCTATGCAAATGAGATCCCCCCTAAGATCTGATCTGACACACTGACGCCACGGCGCTAGGACCCAACGGAGCCCGTGGCGCACATGGCAAAGTGAAGCTGGTCGGGTACAAGGGGATGGCGCAAGTCCGTCTGACTAATTCTCCAACATCCTCTCTTTCTCTCTTTTTCTGCCGCTCTCTGCCACATCCCCGTTAAACCCCACAGCAACACCTTGATGCAACAACACTTCCAAATGTATTTGTCTTTAACCCCCGAGCCTGCTGGCGCACGACGCGTACGCTGCACGCACTGACGAAAAAAGTTTTTGACAGCTTCTCTTGTGGAGTGATAGCCTCGGATAGTATCCTGTACGAGTCTCGTTAGTTAAGTCTTGTCGACCTTCCCTGCAACACGGTGCCTGCCTCGACTGCCTCCCGTGTCTTGCACGTATCACCTGTGAAGTGTCTATTATGGTGGTGTTCCCATAACGCAGTGTGGCCGGCGCGCTTTCCCCCCTCTCCCAAAGCTGGGCAACATGAGAAACTGGCGGCGGAATAACTTTGCCTTTCTGATCGCTCTCCACGCCTTGTCCCTGTGCACGACAACAAGCAATGCTGACAGACCAATTTACAACACGCACGGAGGTAAGTAAAATGTAATAAAGCTGTTAACACTCAGCAACTCAAGCATTTCAATGCTGCTGAGCTGAGGCATGAAGCCTTTGTGTAAAGTGAATGAATGATTTGTAGTGGAGTTATTAGATAAAGCAGTGAAATGTCAATAATGTAAAATATGAAATTATTATAGGGAGTGTCTGCTCAGCAGTGTGTTTATAGTGACCTTATTGTACTTTCTGGTAGTTTCATCTCCTCTGATATTTCTATAATATTAATATAGCTGTTATATTTGTACACTAGGTAATAATTAAGGCTGTTTACTGTCGTATCAACAGTTGTATTACCTATGGGAATACTTTACACCATGTCAAAATGATTTCCCTTTTGACATTTCTGTTCTCAGTCAGCTCAAGTTTCATTGTCATTCCGTGCAGTTGACGTTTGGGAGATAAAGAGCCAGAGGGAGAGTTTTTTTTTTTTTTCTGCACGTCCTGCTGCTCAAATAGATGTGGAACAATTGAGGGAAGTCAGACAGACAACTGCTGTCAGCTGGATGGATGAGGCTAACATGTAGGAGACAGCTTAATCTTTAGGTTGTAAACACAAACCACCCAGGATGTTGTTATTCTGTCCCCAATGCTAAAATTACATTTGCTGAATGAATAAGCAAGTGATGAGAGGGTATTGTGTGTATGTGATGGAGCTGGTGCGGGGATACATCTTTGTTTGTTAGTGTGTGTGTGTGTGTGTGTGTGTGTGTGTGTGTGTGTGTGTGTGGTCATGCCCAGAGAAAATGACATGGAGATAGAGAGAATTTACTATAATAACACAATGACTCTGACTGCACATGACTGAAAATCAGCCTGTGCAGATTCAGATTTCAAACTTTTTTTTTTTTTCCTGGTATTTGTATCTCAATACCCCCAACAAACAAATACTTTTCTCTCTCAGTGTTTCAGGTAACTCAAATGCAATGCACTTAATGCCCTGTTTAAAATTTTATCATTGCAGAGCATACAGTTGCAAATGGTACCGTAGGTGCACAGCATCCATTAGCGCCAAGGAGAGGCTATAAAAATGTTCACATTAAATATCCCATATCTCCAGTGTCAGTTAACTTCTACTTCATTTATATGCAATTCACCCGGCAAATGTTAGGTGGAAAGCAAGGTTACACAACTAATGCCTTCAGAAAAATGCACATAGTGTTCACTGTCAGTCATTTGGGGCAAAATCTGATGTCCAGGAGCGGTGGAGAGCATCATTATTGCAAATATGTAAATGATAGCAAAGCTCCTCCCCTGAAAATTACCCACACTGAGACAGAGGAAGGAAGATGCAGTACAGCAGATGTTTACTGCACACATCATTTCAATGTGGGGGTCATTAAAACTCACACTCAGAGGGTTAGCCAGTATATGAATGCATGGAGTAAAAATAGTTTTAAGGGGTAGTGTGAGAATTGAAATAGGGCAGCGCCACCTCTTTGATGTCAGCAGGATATTGAGTGCAGCTCCTTTCTGAGCTGTTTGCCATGGCCTCCATCACGGAGGAGTAGATACAGAGCCCACAGTACAATGTCTTTATCATGCTGGAGTTTGTGAGTCAGTATTCGGAGACTTTGAAGGAAGGTAGAGCGCTTTTCTCAAGGCTAACTTTCCTTTAATTCTGCACAAAACTGATGGTGTCTCTCCATGGAAATGATTGCAGAATATATATTATTTTAAATGTCAGAGATTCTGCAGACTTTTGGTCTGGTGTGGTGAACATGAGAAGATCTGAGAATAGAGAATTTTCTCCCTGGCATGTTCAGTCAACAGTGAAATGGAGCCGTTTTTCTTGGGATCACATCACATTCAAAACTGGTAGAACCCATGCAACAAGACAGCATAGCACAACATTATAGTGCTATTAGGGAACACCAGTGTTGCAATAATGCAATATTAGCAGAGTAAACATATTGGGTATTAATCAGCAGGGATAACAAGGCGCATGAGTGTGCAAGATGTGGGTGTAAAGTTACTGGTGCATAAATTTGCAAATATTGCCATTTTCCAGTAAAGTGCTTAGCGCATCAAAGGATTTAAAGTGAGCAATGCATCAGATAGAAAGTCTCTGGGGTGTGTTACTAAGAGTCCTGTTCAGCATATTGTTGGTTTTAAGTACATAATGGGTAACACTGCTGAATTTCTGTTGCAAGAAGTATTCAACAAGTAGTCATTAGAGGTGAAGGTACCATGTAACAAGGGCTCTTACCCCCCATCTGCAACAGGTCTAAGGTCAGACTGTATGACACTGATATTCCCCAAAAGTATGAGTCATCAGCTTAAGTTTTTCCCCTAACTCGAAAAAATTGAGCAATTTTGTTTTTCTCATTCGTTACTGTTTACTCAACGTTTAATTAAGGAGAAGCTCTGCCGGTTATTCCAGTTGGTTAGGCTGGGAGCTGATGAGTGTTTAAGAATTCATTTGCTGAGTGAGTGCGATGAAAATAAAACTACTTATTGAATTTAAATCACTGAAGTTTAGCATTCAAATGTGCCTTGCAATCAGTTGGTCTGCACAGCGCGCACACAGGAATGTCTCATATGTTTCCCATTGTCTTAAACAAGAAAGACAAGGTTGTCTTGGCAGTGACGTGTGATTTTGATGTACAGCTTCAGAAGAAAAATGGATTGGAAATGATCAAAAGAGTGAGTGCTGGTGAGTTATGTTCTTGGCGTAATGATACATTTCTGGAACAAAGTTATGGAACTGCTATTGCATGAATGTTGTTTGGATGTGAAAGTTCAGAAAACCTGTATGAAAGTATTCAGTGCATTTGGAGGAATTTGTGTGACTTCATAAATGAAAAAGGTATATGTCCTCAAAGTTCAGTTAATGCTTAAACTTCTCCAGCAAATCTCAAATACAGTGTACTTTCCACAAGAGGAAGAATAGGGCCTTTTTTCAAATCTTTGACAAATGTCTGTGTGTTTCTCAGCTGCTTTTCTGAAGGTCTGATCCCCTCTCTGGGCAGAGAAAACTTGTGATCATGTCTGATTCTCATTTCAGAGATTTCAGTGAGATTGTGTGCTTTTTTGATTTGCCATTCATCAGCAGTGAATAAATAATTAGAGAGAGGAAAATGACCTGGATTAGCCGTGAGGATATCATCTGGTCAGTCCGCAGACACCAGACAGATTTAATTAGACGGATTAAAATGTGTGTTGTCCGAACATCATAGAGGACAGCAGAATAAACCTCGCCCTGAGCGCCCTGAACTGCACAAACGTTGAAATTCCCACACACTCCCCTCCCTCTCTAAGGAGCACAGCCCACCTTTCAGCACAGTTTCCTGGGATGTAACTCACATCCTGCAGCCTGTGGCAGAGCACTGATGTACGGCTGCCATCCTGTTAAAATGACCTCTCTCTCTGGTAAAGCCATTTAGGAAATAACCTCTTCCTGGTCTGTCTCTCAGAGTCCACAGAGTGGCTGTCGCTTGACATTTTGAGGACAGGCTGGCATTGATTTGTTGGCCATGAGGGAATGACAGACAGCGACGTCTCCCTCTGTTAAGCATCATTGGTCATTATAGTCATCAGGTTGATTTAGTATCCTGCAGCTCACCATGTGCTCTTCTGCCCAGGGATAACAAGAGCAAAGATAAAGTGGATAGAAAGATGGGAGAAGACAAAGACACCGGCATGGGCGTAACTATGGCCTGAGTGGCGGAGGGGCAGACCTTATAGGGGTGGGGGTGCACACCACAGAAATCTTCAAACCTGATTTCCTGCATTTATACACAACTTCACAAGGTTAGACAAACTAGGCAGCTGAAATATGATGTATGCTGATGCAAATAGATGTCAGTAATCAACTCTTTTTTTTTTTTAATAACTTGCTATTTGCTAGCTCAGTAGACTAGCTGTCTAATTAATCCAACATGCAAACTATAGTGAAAAACGTCAAACATGGTTTATACTCCATATGTAATGATAAAGTGACCGAACTCAATTGTATTAGCAACCCTCACTAATTTTCTCTCTAGAATGCATTTTTTGGTCTAAAATTTTAAAAACTGAGCATGGGTGGACAAAATAAAAATGTTCAAAGTTGGTCCCATCCCTAGTAGCACTTATACGCGATGTACGCACATGCAATGCTGTAATAAGAATGTGTGAAATAAGTGACAGGGAGGAAGAGCGAGACAGAGAGAGAGTGAAGAGAAGTGATAGAGACAAAGACAAGGGAGCTACACAGTGGAAGAGGACAAGAGGGGAAGGCGTCACATCAGGCTCCAGACGTGTGAGGAACCGGGTGCCAGACAGCATCCAGTGAAGTAAACCATCACCTAAAGAACACTGACAGAAAGTACTCAGACAGGGTCATGGGTGGGATGAGACGGTGGCCCTGAACTCCATCAGCTCTCAAGAAAAAAGACAGAGGGAGAGGTGCAAAGACAGTTGCCAGCCCTTCTCATCCCTTTCCTGCAACGAGTGAATGGGTCATGCTTGCTGTGAAGCTCAGATGTTTCTGTTGGACAGACAATTATCTGCGAGATGAAGAAAGAAACTACTGAGTGAAGCTGACTTGATGTAGAGAGAGCAGACAGGGGAAGAGAAGAATAATGAAGAGGACTGGGGAAAACACGGAGCCAGTGCTGTCAAAACCTGTCTATGAACCACCAAGCTCTTGATATTTATACTTGAATACAGAATGGGAAGGGATATGAATGTGTGAGAGTATACAAGCAATTGTCTGATTTCAAATGAGTAAGAGGATTCAGGTGTATTGGAAGATATGGGGAATATTGTGACATACACTTTAAGATGTGTAAGGGAAAATATTGATTCTACAGAACACTGCTTATTGTTGTTCTTTAAAAGAACGCCCTTCTCAAGAAACATTCGTTTTTGCAGGGAGGACTGGACAGGAAAGTGGGCACAGACTGATGCAATAACATGAGTTGGATTTCAAAACTCATGCATTTGTACTGAGCACTGACCCACCAGGAAGCCACACATCAATAGTTTCACAACAGAAAGGTCATCTCACAGCTGTCTCAGTATATTTACTATGAACTGTTGTTGATTGGAGTCCAGCCATGCTCTTAAACATCAGCCTTTATGCTTTAGAAGATTTTGGTGGGGGTGCAGAGGCTGTTCTGAACAACTGAGGGCATATTATATGAAATGAAACACCGTTTGTAAGGCACAACCCGTGAGGCAGAGGCTGGATGTGCTTTGCCTGCAGCAATTTGAAACCTCTTCATCTGTGTGTGTGTGTGTGTGTGTGTGCGCGCATTCTGTTTGGGTGTGGGTGTGCATGTGGGTCTATACATGCCCACATGCATGTGTTTCCCTTTTTTGTGTGTTTTGCAAAATCCTGACACACCAAAGCTTTGGGTGTTCCTGATAGTCCCCTATTTTTGGGAGGTGAATTTAAGGGTTTTACTGTTGAAAACATCCAGTTGGACCCTTCTCCCCCACAGCTGGCTGTTAGGTGACCTAGCATGTGTGATAAGTTCGTGTAAATCCCCAAATCCTCCAGGCTGAAATCCCCACAGCTCGGAGACATAATGCCCAAGTCTGTGGAGGACAAGATGGGAATTGGCTTTTCCACTGTTGCTCCTGCAGGATGGGAGTGGGAGACAGAGGCAAATCCCACTAACCCACTCTGAGGAGTCTCCTATTACCATTATTTCACTGTGATCTGCTGACCCTGTTGCTTACCCCATCAGGCCCATAATTGGCTGCTCTGTTTGGAAAGGGGATGGGGGTCCCACATCCAGGATTAGCACCCCCTCAGCTGCATCTCTAATTACCACATAGAGTGTGTCATCATGGGGGAAGACAGCAGTTAGGGAGTTTCTAATAGAGGGAGGGATTGTGGAAATGAGGCAAAGAGAGAACAGTCACATTCTCAGTTCCTGCAAATGGCTGTGGGACTTCATCTGTCTCTTTTTGCCTGTCAGCCCCTTTCTCCTCTACCCCCTCTCTCTCTGGCCCAGCAGGTTCCTTGGTTCCTCCTTCTGCTGTAACAAGCTCATAATGGTTGGATGGAGTGACGAATCCTCCAGCTCCCTCTCTTTCCTCTCTATCTGTTTTATTCGACTCGTCCCACTTGGCTCGTTCAAAGAATCCTGTCATTTCTTCCAGGTATAGAGATACCAGTGGGAGACGAATCAAAGGGCAGAGGTGAAAAAAGTCGTAAAACATCTCACTTAAGTTAAAGTTTGCCACTGTTATTTTGGTGAAATCATTCCTAAGCGAGTATAAAACTATTGGTGCAAAACGTAACTTGAGTAAAAATAAAAAGCAGTTTATTGGAAATGTACTACAAGTAAAAGCTACTGAAAACAAATGTTGTTACATATCATTCCTCCCATGCAATGAAAGAAGACAGAAAGACCTTTGCATAATGTATAAAGTATCTCTGCCAGGCAGCAGCCTGAAGGAGAAATTGTGTGTGTGTGTGTGTGTGTGTGTGTCTGTGTGTCTGTGTGTGTCTGTGTGTCTGTGTGTTTGTGCATCTGTCTGCACCTAATCTCATAAACTACTGGACCTAAAAGCCTAAATTTTTTTTTGTGCACATTGATGATGCTGCACAGCTGTAAAAAATGTGGACTGCTTGTCTAATCTTTGAAAGAAAGAGAGAGACCTTTAGTAGTAATTTGGAATTTTGTTAATTTAATTTGCACTCTCTTGAAATGTGGTTTCTGTTGAAAGCCATAAGACCTCTGGCAAAGAGCCATAGGTTTCAAACGACTGATATAATGTAAGTAATAAAGCGAAGCTTTGGGACTTTTACAGTATATTTTATATAGTGCACAGATTATATTTGAATCATGCAGCAATTAAATTTGTAATTTGAAAAGTTTTTGACAACACAGTTGTCTGCTGAGTCTCTCCTGAGTTTTGTTCAGCACATAGGGTAGCATGTAGCCTGGAAAAGCTGAGATCTGCCTGGTGGAGAGCTGTGCTCTACTGAGTGCTCTCTTCTTGTTTACTGTGTAGAGAGTCAGTACATCACACAATATTGATTTTAACATCAGCAGAGAGCTTTAAGTCCTTAAGTTGTATTATATAAAATAAATACTTATTTATACTCAGTTCTCATATAAATACTACTTTTTTTTTTAGAAGATTTAAACTCTTGGATTGATGTTGACGCCTCTTGTACTTTGAAGATATTTTGACATTTATATTAACATTATTAAAGACACTGTGAAACAGTGATACCAGCATAATTGGTTATGAATCATATTCTTAAATGGACAAAGCAAAAAAGTGTGTAAGTGTTTTTGTATTTCATTCTAGAGATGTGAAATTAGTCTTAAAAAGTCAAAAACAATAGGATGTATTGTATCTAAAAATGTATCAAATAATTATTATGCTGTAGTTAAAGGTTTTTCCCATGACATTTTTAATATATATGCATCATTTAAAACTACAAAATAGGAAGAGTTTGTATGCATTTGTTTATGTGAAAATCATGTAAATCAGAAGTCACAGCATCCATTTCCGTTAGATATTTTGTGACAAAATATCTAACAGAACATCATGAAAGCTTCAACTTGCTGCTCAGAATCAAAGACATCCCAGCACGACAGGCAGTCCACCATGCACTGAGACAACTAAAGCTGTTTGACCTTTTCCCCTGAAGTTTTCGCTTGCCTCCACATGGCTAAACCTGGCAACCAAGAAAGAGGCTTAGATAAACTAGTCCATCCACCCAAACACTGCAAAGCTGAAGCTGGCCCTGGCCTAAAGTACAATAATTTCTCTCTCACTTAAATGCTTTATGGCGTATCTAAGAATATCTAAGATGTTTGTAAGTTTTGGTATAAATAATAATCCTCAAGTGTGGCTTTAGGATAATAAGTACTTACAATGCCTGTAGGCAACCAGCCTAAATGTCATGTTACGTCTAGCTGCAGAGGTCAGCCGGCGCACAGCGAGGTAGATACCTTTTTATTTCAACCTTTTCAACCAAAACATCCTTGAAGAGTGTATTCATGCTTTATCCTTAAACATTAGCAGCACCAGGCAATTACAACTTTGGCCAGTGTCTCGCTGAATCCACCGTAATTTCCGCCTTATTGTGAAAGAACCTGAACCAACATGATGTAAGCCACAGTTCAGCGTGCTGTTCAACATGAAGCACTGAGACATGAAAAACATATTTTTACACTCGTTCTCCTTGGAGAAAAAGAAGCCTAGATATGTTTCACTAGATGTTTTTCGTTCACCAGTTGTAAGAGCCTTTTCATTTAAGTTGCTTCTAGCATCAAACATCACTCTATTCATATCCAGCCTTTAGCTAACACTTCAGAGAGCTTTGAGTGTACTCCTTTTTTTTTTTTTTTTTCGGCAACGCTGTCTATCTTTGCTTGTGTTTCATTAGTCGAGGAACATTATGTCTACAATGAACTGTGTCAGTGTTGGGAGCCTTTTATTATTTGTAGAAAGGATTTATCAGGAATCCTTAACAGTGGGAATAGTGGAGTACCGTCTTTGATCTCTAAACCATATACCCACAATGTCAGAAGGAGGGGTGTTTGATATGAGGGGAGATCCACATCTTATTTTAGTACTTGGTTTCACACTTTACAAAAAAGACTAAATATGAAAGACAGAAAGAATTAATCTGTTTTTTTGAAGTGCCTCTCTCTTTTTGCTGATCAAATGAACGCAAGGGCAACCCCACAGATGTCACCGTCTCACTGATGTTGAAAGTCGAGTTAGATGCCGTTTTTAATACCATGGATGAGTCTTCATTAAGATAGTCATGAGCTGTACTGTATTTCAAAGCCACTTAATTCGCCATTCTCTTTGTTGAGGGCTTTTTGTTTCCGAGGGCACAACGTAGGTGTAGCATCCGTTGCCGTATTTAGGTCATTGGTGTTTTCATAGGGAATCGGTAATTGGATGTATACAGAGAGCTTAGCTAAGGTGTTTGCATAGCTCCTTTGTTCCACTTTGACCCAAAAGATGAAAACATTTAAGCGTCTCAAGTCTTCAGACTGCTCGTGGTGGGGATGACGCAGCTTGCCATAATGTGACGTGGAAGTTGAGAGGGCACTAAAGCCACTATGACTTTGACCGAAATCATCCCAACGAACTGCACTTTCCTACATCTCACCTGTAAAACCCCTAAACACACACCAGATAATGATATGATAATGATGATTACAGTGTCTGTACTCATTATTACTACTCTGCAGAAAATGTGTTTCAGTTATGATGTAAAACACTAGTAATTACCATTGAAATTCCTAATTCCTAATTATGTGCTATTCAACAACTGATGATGCTGATCATTTAACTTAAAATATGTACATCAGTGATGCAACATTTTTATTCAGTTCAGGGGTTTACACGCACAAACTCAGTGCAGCTGTAAATGTGTTTGTGTACAGGTCAGTAAAATGAAAATGTCATGAAATAGTAGACCTTTCACAGCTAATGGGAACACCTGTCTCACTTCAGGCCAGTGTTTGCAGCTTGGTTGAACACCTTATTCATTGCCTCTGCTTGATGTGGGTGAGTTGGTAGCAATTTTATGATAAATATGAAATGTGCAAACCATTTGCACCGCTCGCCATATGCAATATTTTCTACTATCTCGAATACACCCTCTGCCTCTCTTTGAGGTTGCAGGGCCATGTATAGTTCACATCAGCTCATTATCTGCACAGTTTCCCAGATGTAACAGTTTTAGCTGTTTTAACAAAGTGGGAGACTTTAATATTTGGCATTATTTATAGGCATGCAAAATATTGGAGTTTTTGCCGATATCCAAAATGCTGATATTTTCCAACTCTTTCTGCCGATGCCAATGCCCATACCTTTTTGTTTCCACCTAATTGCAGAGAACATCAAGTCTCTCCTGCAGTGGAATGAACACTTTATTATGCCTGCTCTTACTGTGAAGGCCCACTGGCAGATGCAAACATAAAATACAATGCTCGTCAGAATGTACACATTCCA
This sequence comes from Myripristis jacobus, assembly GCA_900302555.1. Lineage (NCBI taxonomy): Eukaryota > Metazoa > Chordata > Actinopteri > Holocentriformes > Holocentridae > Myripristis > Myripristis jacobus. The sequence goes on from OMLB01062168.1 coordinate 21,635, forward strand.
CTGAAATAAGAAAACTACACCAACTTAGGCGATGTACTTGACATATTTATATTTATATAGCATTTTCTTTCAAATAAAATGTTTCATTCTGCTGAAGCAGCCTTGCACGATTCTGTCCCTGAGAAAATCCTGACAACAGCCACCACCAGGGCATATTTGACCTATCTCATATATCAGCATGTCATATTGGCAGATCTCTTCATTTCAGGCCAATACCAATATTTCATTTTTAAAGCCGATATCGGCCGATACCGATGTCATGCCAATATTATCGTGCCTCCCTAAATATTTATCAGATTTGGAAAAATTTGCAGAAGTATGCCATGCAAGTAAAATTTAATTTAAAAGTTTAGTTATTATATTGTGACATTTTATTGAGGAATTGATTAGTGAGTGTTTAGAGTGTACATTTGTTATCATTACTAAATTTTATTGTTTGTGGGGGTTGATAATATTGAATATTGTGACTTTTTTAAGATTATTTTTGGACATTTCTGCTTTATTAGACAGTCACAGTGGAGAGAGTCATGAAAGACGGGGCAGAGAGAGTGGATGAGATGCTGCAAAAGGTCTGGGCCAGATTTAAAATGCAGCTTAGTCTTAGTTTTACAGGGTACACGCTTTACACGCAGGGCCACCAGGATGCCCCAGTATTGTGATATTTTGATGAGACCATATCGCAGTATTCGTTTCTGGATATCACCCAAGCCTACTAGTAAATCACTGCTGGTTGAGGGATTTGTCACAAAGAGTTGAATGAAGATGTGGAGGCGGTGGTTTAGTTGTTGCAGTAGCTTAATAATGTAAGCAGAGCTGGGAATGAAGTTGTTTTCTTGGAGGCTGCCAGTGCTGAGGGTCCATGGAAGACAGGCTGCAGTGCTGGGATGTAATAGCAGTAGTAGCTGTAGCTGAAGTTGTACTTATTCTCTCATTCCATTGTCTCAACATCCTAAACATGCACCAGACCATTTACTGCCACAAGAAGGGCTTATACTAGACCAGCCTTTGTTAAAATGAATAGGTGCAGAGTGGATATTTGTGATGCAGCCCAGGCCACCGAGCCTGCTTCAAATAGTAATGTTTCTCATAATGGCTTTGACAGTTTCATTTGGAACCTCCTCATTATCACATCTACATATAATGAGCGTTCTCATGCCCTTATTAAAGGCTGATTCTTGGGGCTGAGAAAGAGCACAGAAGTCAAGTCTCCGTGGCCCAGCTGTGCTTCCTCTCTCTTCATGAGAACTCATCTAAGAGCAGCTGAGACCAGGCCCACATTGTGAGGAGGAGATACACTGTGAAAAAGCTCAACGTTGAGTTTGGATTGCAACATAAAAGATAACACAGAATGCAACCACTAAAGACTCTTCCACTTTCCTTGTGCCTTCTCTCTCCTCTCCCTCAAATTCTCCCTTCATTCCATTTTTTATGACCGTCCACAGAAGTGCACAAAAAGTGATGAAATTCCTATACTGTGTTAAAAATGTAAAACAAACAAACAAAAAAAAATAGGAATATAGTTCCTTGCACAATATAGCATATAACAGTGGTAACTATGCTTACACAAATCTTTCGTCTGGAACATAAAACTCCCAGTGAACAATATTAAAAATTGTATTTTTTTTCTTGCAGCGTATATTACAATCAAAATATGTGACATGTGATCTTCTCTCTCTTTTATACATTATACCTTATAGAGTTTGTATGCAGATCTATTTTATTATAATCAGTGCAGGTGTCAGATGTCCCATTATATATATACATATCACTCTCTCTGTCTTTGCTCTACTTTTCCAGTCTCTTAACACCTTGCCTGTGTCCTTCATCCCTTATTTTGTTCAGTCGCCCCCCTCCACCCCACCGTCTATTCCGCATACTGTTCCTCTCAAGAGAGACTCCATGGGAACATTGCTGATTGGGCATATATTAGGTGTGAATGAAAAGTAATGTATTCTGTTTGTAGCAGAAACCAAGGAGAGCCACAATAATGCTGCACATATTCATTTTTCATTTATTATTTATGGATCTATATTGGCTTCCTGGCCATAACCTGGCTCCAAAAGAAGCCCAAACACCGAAAGAGTCTTGAAAGTATCTCCAATCCATAAAGTACCATAACAGTGAGTAATGAGGCCGATTTTGTCGAGTCAAACGCCATCCATTTGTATCAAATAACTGTGGGTCATTTTGTTTGTTTATATCGGTGGCTGTGTCTCTCCCCTGCTGAGCAAAGTGGACACCAGCTGCCACTGTTTGAATTTACTTTACTCACCAGCCAATTAGCAATACCGTTCAAGCCTGGAGCACAGTGGCGGATCTGAATTCTCCTTGTTAGATCAACATTCTACAGTGGGCTTTAAAAGAAGGTCTAGTTTGCAAGGCTATTTAAAGACAGTGGGGGGAGAAATGTTTTTTTGGCTGCCAAACAGTCTTTGGTTTTTGATGTATGACCCATAACTGATTTTCCCTCGTCTCCAATATGGGAATATGACTGTGGTTGGCTTAGCAATCGCGATGCTCACCAGAAAACATGAGATTAACCCAGTTTTACTCAGAATTCCAGAGGTTCCCAAAGAGGATGAAGCCCATGAGAATGATCATGAATGTTAAATTTTGTACCCCGTGAGGATGGAGTGTTTCTTTTTGAGAGCGATGATGGATGTTGTATACACGCTTTCATTTTCAATCTGCTTGCAGCCTGGTATACACAGACTCAGGGACACACACAAACACGCCTGCATGCACATGCACATACGCACTAATGCACACATCGAGTCACCTCTTCTCCTGCATCGGCATTGTTTAATTAACACAGTCTCATTCAGCGTCTAAATGAATTGCAAGGGAGGCTATAGTGGAAACGTTGAAGGCTTTTATTAACAAGACGTTTGCCTGACCTTCTTTTTATAGCAGCTTCTTAATGATACTCTAACCACAGTCTGCAGTCTTGGTTATACAGCTCCCTCTGTCTGACGCGGTTTTCACGCACCACTAAAGTCAACAAACTACTGTCGGCACGTGCTCAAATACCCCATAAAAAATAAGAGCTCCCTATTCATGCCCTTGTTAGGTTATTATGCGCTGTGGATGAATGGGGAGTCTGGGCCACACGAAGAGCACAGAGCACGCTCCGTCGTGCAGGCTTTTTGAAGTTGGAAGCAACGCAGCTTCACTGGTGCAGGAGTCATCGCTCAGCCTCATCTTCAAAGACAGCGACATCAGACTTTTAAGAGACAGAGCGGTTGAAATTAAGACATCTCCAGCTGGGAGGCGAGGGGGAGGCAAAAATAAACAAGCATTACGCCTGACAGTACTGACGCGCCGTGTACTACTGAACTTTTGTTGTACCCAGCAAGCATGCGTGACGTGGTGCGCGCACATGAACGCACACTGTATCTGCATACCTCAGGAGTTTAGAAGACATCAGTGATCTCGCGGCAGGCTCCCGCAGTTTCCCTTTGGTGTTGGCAGGGGTGTTATCACCTTTCACAGCCTCTCCCATCTCCTGTGTCTGCTCTGCTCGTTCTCTTCTCTTCAGCGTCACCCCTCCTCTTCGCTCCGGGGTTTGTGGCACCGCACAGCAGCCCCACAAGGCCTATTACAAGACATGCACAGCGAGGCCATGGGAGCGCAGGGACAGCCACAGTGGTCTATGGGAGAAGAGGGGGAGATTCCCACATTCTGCTCGAAGCCACTGATATGGGATAATATACTCTACCCTATGCCATATATTCTCCATACTGCATGTGTCCCAAATGAGCAGTCTTTTGAGCTAATTAAAATAATTGGTTTCTCACTGTGCTCATTTTACTTTAGCATGAGAAAACATTACAATACAAAAGAGTAAAAATGAAATTGTGTTGATATTGTGAAGTGAAAGAGGAAAAGACAGAAGCTAAAAATTGTATGTATATATATACAGTACATATATATATATGTATGTATAGATACATAGATAGATATACAGATAGATAGGTAGATAGATATACAGAATATAGATATAGGTATAGATACAGATATAGAGTGAAGGGAAGGCTAATTTAATTTTTACCCAGGCTTTTTTTTTTAAGCTTCATCTCTGTCTAGAGACATCGTAAGGGCTGAGTTCCTCATAAGCTGTGTGAGAGCATCTATTATTGATGCTCTGTCTGTGGCTGTGGTGGTATTGCAGAGGCCCTTTGGGGGACACCACGTCTCCTCACAGGAACAAGACTGAGCTTTTACTCTTTTTCTCGTTTTTTTTTTCCTCTCTTTTTTTTTCAGCAGCAGTCCACAGTCTTTAATAGTGCAGTGCAGTGTGTCTGAGGTCTGCCTGCTGCTGTAGAAGATTCTTTTTTTTTTTTTTTTATCTGAAATATTATTGGTCTGCTTGAATTATTGAGGACTTTACACAGTGAGTTTAACCCATATTTCTCACCCCTTTGTCTGCCTAGCTTTTCTTTGCGTCGGTGAGGTTTGAAGTGCGCTCAGAATCTGAACAGGGAAATTTTCATGAGAGCATATGCTGTTATCAGAATCACCACAAGCAGTGAGTTAAGCACAGAGGTAAAGTCGGTAGCGATTTTGCCATCTTGCCTTTTTGTTCATCATCAGTAATCACTCTGTATTCCATCTGTTCGCAGGGAGTGGTCCGGACAAGGTGGAGTGGCAGGGGTCTGCTGTTAAACCGCAGCACTATGGGACCACAGTACCTCAGCTGCTGGAAGGCAAGGAGTTCAGACCTCTCAGCCAGCTAACAGCCAGGGTAAATATTCACAAGACCACTTAGCAGCACTTGTGAAATGCTAATAAGCCTGGCTGGTGTTGTTGTGCTTCAGCAAGCCCAGCCAAGCACAGATGCCTGCTTTTTTGTTTGCCTTTACTGTATACCTCTCTCCCGCTTGCCTGAGCCTCTCTCCTGTAGAAATTCCCTTCCTTTGGTCTGTTTATCCTATGCCGGTTTCCCTTTGTGGTTTCCCTGCTCACTAGCTCCCTCTCTTTTGTTTTGAATATGTCTTCTTGTTTTGTTTGTTGAGTTAGCCCCCTAGGCGGTACATACCGTGAAACTATTCCTGAAACTTGTCAGCCTTTCAGGAGTCAGCAGTGCACAGACGTGCTGCTTTGATATGATATGGGGGGCTGAAGCAGCCTTGTCACACCCTGCTGACTGTGTCACGTCTTTCCTGACCCGTAAGATACACAGATAGATACATACATACATAAATGCATACTTCCTTACATTCATACCAGTGTCAAAGAAAAATTCTAGCTAAAATACTAGCTGAACTGAAAATGATGACAAAAACTGATTGAAAATACCTTGAAAAATGAAATGATTCACTCAGTTCATGATTCATGATTTGATATTGTAGCGATATTGAAGAAATTTCGAATTAATGAAAAATATGATTGAAAAAGATATAATCAATGCAAAATAGTGTTTTCTTCTTATTTTCATACTATTTTAAACATCCTCAGACCCCAGCTGTCGAGAGCTGAACGCTTGAACAAAGGCATAAAATTGTAAACAAAATGTGTTGCAGCACTTTTACCACATCGAAAATAAAAACAAATGAACAACAGACAAAATCACGATCAGGGATGGGGCATCCTTAATCTCCAGGTGCTGCAGGCTTAATCTTTTTGCAGTCTTATCCACTGTTTGGCTGTGCACTGGATGCTCTGCTCTCCCAGATGCAGCATTTTTTTTACGTGCTCAGTTTTTTTTTCCTATTTCTAACCACTGATCTATAATATTTTAGCAGAGATGTATAATATTATTTATTATAGAGCAGTATTTCTAACAGCCAAGTCGAGATGTTGCATGTTAAACTGTGCACAGGAGGCACTCGAGGTAGATACTTTATTCTCTTCTTGCTATTTATTTGACTGCAGCTCTCCACAATTTTCATTGCTTCATTATTACACCCCTAATGCACAGTGCATAAACGTTTACTACAAAAAGTGTTGCCCTGTCACTGACCAAATTTACTTTCCCAGTGATTTTCTTTTGCACATGGCAGTAGAGTAAGAT
>OMLB01062171.1:0-12249 GCA_900302555.1 Myripristis jacobus
TTTTTCCCACTCTGTCTCTTCCCCTTTCTCTGGGCTCTTGTTCAAAGCATTTAGCCTTGGGTGCTTTTACATCACCTAAGCTGAATCATTCCCCCAGCTGCACCTTTCTCACTCAATCCACCAAATCCACTTATTCTCCTCACCTCTGTTCACAGCCGCACTCCAAACGTAAAGCATCATTTGTTTTTAAGAGGCCAGTTCTCAAAATGGAGTTATGCATACATCATCTAATGTGCAATGCTGGATTTCCAGCTGGAGCCATAATGGCATTCTATAACATTAAACAGTGTTAAAATCACTATGTGGCAAATGAATAAACCATGAGGTAACCCTAACCATCTCCCATGCTGAGCCTGTATCAAGCTTAGTGTAGAGGATGGGAGGTTAAGTATCAATCTATAAAAACCTTGCTAAATAATATATTCAAATAGAGCAATTTCGAGCACATTAAAAATTTATAGATATAAAACATACAACGCTCAAGCCTGCAGTGTCTCATTTAGAATCTGAATTAGTGTAATTATCATTCTCATAGTAGTTATTTGAGATCCTAACACAATTAACATGCCAATATTACATTTTGCCCCAGGCTATCCGCAGGAGGAAGCTGAATATTTTGTCAAATTTACATTCTGAATAAAGCTGTCTTGCTCTTCTTTTTTTTTTCTTCCAAATATCGGCACACTATAGAAGCAGGATATTTAGGTTAATGAGACTTAATGGGAGTAAAGGATGCTCAATGTGTTAATGAGTTTGTTTTTGAAATATAGTATGTCACTTTTCTTATACCCAAAGTTTGTGGACAGCAGTAACTCATTTTGGAACAAAACTCTTCATGTGTTAATGATATGTATAATCTACTATCTTACACTGCATGTCTTGTACTATACCTTTACACTGTACCATATCAAGATGAAAGTCTCTACAGTGTCAATATATCTCTGCACAAAGATAAATTTACTTTTTTGACCGTTTTTGATTCTCATTAGCCTTACACCCTGTGGCATGGCACATACCTTAAAAAAATAGAAAACAGAATTCCCCTAACTTCTGAAGAATTACGTACTGCTAAAAGACTGCAACCTAAACAGCTGTGTTGGGAATAAAGTCAATGATGTCTGCCACAAGTAATACCATGCAGACGTCCAGTTTATGCCCCAAACGCTTTAATAGGCTGCAGTGTATTGTACTTTGTGTCAGTGGGGGATAGAGATGACCCTATCTCCGTCCACAGCCCACAGTCAATTCAAATAAACTCCTGCAAAACAAGAACAGACTTTTCAATTACAGAAAAATTGTTCACACAGTCCATTCTCTTAGAATGTTGTTACAGAATCATTATTGTGAAGCAAAAGAGTGAGGTGTCTGCCCCTCTGCTCCTCCCCCTGTCCCAGCAGGAACATATTGCATTAGCTCAGCAACTTACACACATATTGTACACAAACACACAGGCATGCATATGCACACATAGACACACCAAAAACACACACAATGCATTCCAGCTTATGGCGTATTGCAGTGAGGATGATGGATTGCTGGCGTCTTTCTTTTAATCGATAGGGACGCACAATAAGCCTGGCTGTATTAACATCAGCACAAACAAGAGCGCTTTGATTGATAAGAGCACAGAGACGCAGCACGATGGTATCTTACGGGCTCACTATTACTCATAGTGACCTCAACAGGGCTCTCTGTATGTGAGGCCTGCGCCTCCTGTCTACAAGTCTTTTTCTCATCAAAAACATGGGTGGGATTAACTAACCTACACTACATGGCTTGTCAGTCTAATGGTTTTGTCGGCACAAGAAATGAATCAGCAACTATAATGCACATAAATGGACTTCTAGACACAGGCTGGATTATATTAACAGTGATGATGTGGGCAAGCTCAAAGCCACTTATAAAACACACACAGTGGCACAACGATAAAATGACACTGTTGATTAAAGATATATAAATTAATTACCAGTCCTGCTACAACTACTTCTGCTACAACTGCCACTACTACTACACCACTCCAACTGCTACTACTCCTGCTACTGAGGTTTTTTTCTTTTTTCTCTATGTACTTCTGCTGTTATTGACACTTTAACTACAACAACTACAACTACTACTATTATTGTTACTACTCCAACTGCAACTACTATCACAATTTCTACTAATTCTACTGCTATTAATGCTGCTACTACTACTAATACTATTGTTACTTCTGCTACTTTTACTGCAGCTATGGTCCTTCCACTGCTGCTGCTATCATCATCTTCATCATCCTCATCCTCATCTTCTTCTTCTTTTCATTTGACTTTGATTCTACTCCACAACGCCCAAGACTTTACAGAAAATGATTTTAAAAAACATAGATTAAACTCTATATCTATGTAAAAACGTCAGAAAACAGCAGACGAGAATTCGAAAACAAGGTCGCGTGCAAAAGTCATGAACTAATCTGAATCCTTGCGAGACATCTGAGAGTGCCAGGAGGCTGGCTGCCGAATCATCTCAAACAGATGGGGTGAGAACAGCGTGATCCAGGTGAGAGAATAGCTGAGAGGCCTGCGCTGTCTACTCGTCTTCCTCTCATCAGAAACATCAGAGAGAACATGTAACCTTAGTAAGTGGCCTGTCAATCTAATGGCTTCATAAGGATGAAACTAATAAATAGGCAATCGCATGAATGTAAGCACTTCCAGAAATAAGCTGTATTCTCTGAACAGCAATGATGTGGGCAGCTAAAAGCCACTTTAACACACACTGTTATAAGATAACGGTCAAAGGATATGGTTTATTAAAGACAAAATTAATATGAAATATTACTACTTGTGTTACTATCACTATGTTACCTCTACTAAGCCTACTACTATGATGATACCAACAATAATAACAACAACTCGCTTTGTTTCTCTGCCAGATTTTAAAACGGCTTCACAATGTGCTTTACAGGCAATAAAGCCAATTTTAAAAGAGACAATAACCGTAATAAACAATAAAAAGGCAGACGTGAGTCAAAAACAGGGTCACCAACAGGGTCACATGCAAATGTTATGAACTAATATGTTTCCTTGTGAGACATCTGAGTGCCAGGAAGCAATCAGGCCCAGACAGGCAGAAAAGGATGCAGGCAGCTGCCGAGTCATCTCAAACAGATGGAGTGAGAAGAGCGTGATCCAGGTGAGAGAATAGCTGCTGATGTCCCTGGGTGCTGATGGTAGCTGCCCAGACACAGCCAGTGTAGCGCTATACCGAGGCATCTGGTGTTTGCTGCCTGTACTGCTAATGATGATGAATGTTTGGTATGACGGCATCAGCACCACATCCTAAAATAAATAAATAAATAATTTTTAAAAAATCATTCACTCATATTGTTTTGCTGATGCCTATTTGCTGACTAAACCACAACCCAAATCCCATCTACCTGAGACCAAAACCCCAACTCTTTTGCTTTTTGAATCCATCTTTTCATTGTTATGTTTCATTGTTATGTTTGATTTACTTGAATTTGTTGTTACACCAGTTATTTATTGAGTTTTAACATAAAGAGCTAAATTTCTACAGAAGCTGTGTTTAATAGCAATGCTGCAGCTTTCATTAATAGCAAGCATCAAATTGGATACTTTTTTTTTTTAAAGAGACAACTACAAAAGACTTTGACTGTTGTTGGAGGAGTGTCTGACAGTAATTTTGCATCTTAAAAGATGAAAAAAATGTACAGTAGTGCATTTTACAATAACAATAATGCAATGTTAAATCACTTCTAATATACATATATATATGTTGTTATGGCACAGTTGTTGCTTATATTACCACTGCAATATTGCAATGAAATTGCTAGCAATTGCAAACATGAGCTGAATTTCATTTATCTATCGAAAAATAATACATACAGCAAAAACCAAAAGAAAAACACACATGCACAATTTAAAATGATTTGATAAGCAACAGCCAGCTTTGGTTGAATTTCTAATGGAAATTTCTATCTTTCCTTGCTGTTTTATAGGCGGAAAAAAATTCGGACAGATGGCCTGTGGGCTAGGATGTGTGTGTTCATTTGTTTTTTTGGTTTGTTTTGTTTTTCCTTTTCATGGAAATCCTAGAGTACATATTTTTGTACATGTGTCTGTACTATGTGAATGCTGCACTGTTGTGTTTTTGATCTGGACACAATTTCCCGACAGGTGGCAATAAAAATAATCAATCAAATCAATTGATGACACAAGTCAGTGTTTTTTAAATCATCTGATATAATGGCAGGTTCTGTGACTGGGCTGTTGGGCCGGGGTTATACATTTCTCAGTATAAATACCTCGACCAAAATGTCACGCTCATGCCCACTGTCATGGTGGACGAAGAACACGTGGAGAATGAGAAGTAGGGCTGGGAGTGGACCACAGGGAACACCCTTCCATCATCTGTCTAAACAGGCCTGGAGGGCTCGGATCACAAAAACCCCACTCTCTCTCTCTGCTCGCTACTGAGACGTGCTATTGGGTTTGTGCAGGATTACACATTTCTGCGTAATAGTTTTTAAGTGAGCCCACTGTGGCTATTCATATCACACAAGCCGCATTCAGAGTGTTGAGGACCTGTCACTGTTACTGGCAAGCCTCATTGTGCACTCAATAATAGCCCATTAAATCTTTTCTTCCTGCCTTTCTTATCTCTGAAGGAGCAGTCCTTGGCCAAGGTGATGGGTCAGTGAGTGGGGGGGTCTGATTAGTTGATTTACCTTATTTATATATTTTGCTCAGATTTAATGGCTGAAAATGAAAGGTGCTGTTCTCCATCTGTGGCCTCATGAGGCGGAAACGTGACTGACTCCTATCAAAGCTCCTGGGGGTTTTACTGACGTATCAGATTGTTTCTTCTTGACTATACAGCACACAGCCAGTTGGGCAGGAAAAGCCATGAATCTTAACAGTTCTAGATGCCAATACGAATAGAGACAGACCCTCTGCCACCTTGCAATACATAAACACACATAGTATGGCTCCCAACACCTGAAATCACTCCACTACACAGCTATGGTTGAGTCATCTTCCCACGAACGTCTTGCAGCTTTGTTTTTGTAACCCCCCCCTCCCCTCACTCCTCAGTAAAGGCCTCCGCGCTTGTCTCAAAAATGCATCTCCACGTATGCTAAAAGCAACGTTTACTAGGTCGGCCAGCCGGGACGGTGATGTTTCAGACATCAGGCACGATGAGAGGGAGCCCTCAGAGCTTAGTCATTAGTGCATTGCTTTGAATCTGATTTAATAACAGGCTGACTAATCTCATCCAAGTCACTGGCTCGTCAACAGGAGACAACTCCAATGAGGGGAATATCCGGTCACGCTCTTATTTTTATCCCAATCAAATGTGACAAGAGGAGGCTGACAAGAGGGGGACAGGGGAGACAGCACAACAGCAGCCTGCTGTGTGTGTATGTGTGTGTGTGTGTGTGTGTGTGATGGATATCTGCACATCATTTTGAACGTCATTATGCATGGCAGTGTTATCGCTGGCATGTAGCTGCAGCCACCACAACTGCTTTGTTTGTAAACAGCATTCCCACAACATGGTAGCTGCAATAGCACCCTTAAGTCTGAAGCATCACACAAGAGAGGAAATGGAAGCAATCGGAGCTAATTTATGACAAGTAGCTATGATAAAAAATGATACAGCCAAGGGATTTGTGAGTTGAACCGTGAACCATTGCATTGGTGCCTAATAATGGCATTGGTTTTGAGGATGTGAAGATAATGAACGAAGCAGTGTTACAATGTGATTGCATTTTAACAGATTTCACCATATGTTGTTTTTTTTAATCTTTTATTTCAAACTATGAGCATGTGTACACACTAAATCTTGGCCACACCAAAATCCACATCACTGATTTTTTTCTCTGTGCGGAACCATTTCTGTACCATTGCCAGACATCCATCCTTTCGGCCCGGTGCAAGCGAGTGCTATGTCATGCAACAGACTATTTCGGACAGAGAAAGAAAAGCTACAATTGAAAATCACAGAATCACAGATAAGTTTATAAAATCAGAAAGAAGTTTGACTATATATTGTATTTTAGTGTACTATTAAACACGCATGCAGCCGAGTTCATTTGCCAACATTTCATAGGCTGTAGCGCAGTCGTTTTTTTTTAACATAGCATGAAGACAGTAATGTTAGTGTCATGTGAAAGTAAGGAGCTCATAAGCACCAAGCATGTCATGCTATCTTATCGTGAAGGGGAATATGTATTTCCTCCAAATTAAGATATCATTTAAACAGCCTTTTTCATAAACATGCTTGTCCTGAGCAGAGCAAGGACACTTTTCATGCTTCTTTATTCAAACCTGTCCTTGATAATATGCTGAGTAAGATTGTAAGTATTCAATTTGAAGAGGTGTCCCTTTCAGAAGGTTAGATTATTGATGCATTAACCTATAAAAAGTAATTTAATGTTGGTGGTGGTTCAGGTAGTGTTACATCTAACAAGTCATAGACTGTGCGGGCAGTTTAAATCTCTAAAATGCATTAATGTTTGACAAGGTTGGGCAAATTAAGCATGTCATACATTGTTTAATGCCAATTTAAAAAGTGTGGCAGTGTGGCATTTCTGTATCACCTCAAAGTAAACACTGGTCCCAGCCTGGCTGTCTGACTGACTGTCCAGTCACAGCCCAGCCAGGCTAGTCCTTATTGTCCAACAAGATTTGACTCCAACAAGAGTCTTTGAAAGTCAGTCACTGCAATAACATGGAGTTTTAGGGGCTGCATTTCCTTCCATAATACATTTCAACAGGGCTGGGTGGGCTTTAGTTCCCCTTAGGTTAACGATATTGTTGTGACTCATCTATCAAACAAAGAGGAAAATATTCCACTTGTTGGAACTGAAATAGCGATGGCTCCAGACTCCAAATCTGATGCCGTTAGTTCCACATCTTTGAAGAGCTTTGATAGCTAACCCTCACTTCTTCTTATGTAACATTACATTGGTAAAATAATCCTCAGAAAAATGGCAGATAAATCCAGGAACAGCTCAAAATGTGCATGCCGTGCTAATAAACTAACTAACTGTTACTACTGTTTGTTGAGCCCAGTGGAGGATAGCAGGTGCATTTAAAACGTCACTCAGAAGGAGGAAATAAAAACTGAGGTCATGTTCTGACTGAATGACCCACACTATTACATGTAAAAGTACGTTTTAATTGCTCTAACTGAAAACTGATTGTTTTACTCAGGAAAAATCAACCGACAGGCCTCTGCATAGAAAGGACTTCAGATTCTCACAGTTTCGTGTTTTTCCTCCACCCATTGATGCCAATAAGAAAAGTTTTAATGAAAAATTACACATTTTCGTTTACCATTCCTTTAAATAACATTCCAGACCGCAACATGTATGCCAAAACTAGGAAAGACCTGTTTTCTGTTGTAGTTTGAGTAAATATTTGTGTATACATGTGTTTTTTAGAATATAAAGGTATTCTGACAATAATTTTTTATCATAATTTTAGTGAAAACACTGGTATTATTTGTTCAGCAAATGGCTGTGTAAATTTGTGATACAGTATATATCTATTAATATAGTATAATATATTTTGATAACATTGGTTTCAGCAATTATAATGACTTATGGTCCCAGTGCTGTTTCAGATGTTCTTTCTAACAATAAGAAGAAAATTCTGGGGGAAACAATGAAGCCTTATCGATTTTTTTCCACGTTGGCTTTGGCATTAGCCTTCAAAAATCCATATCAGTGAATCCTGCTATGAATGATGACAATTCAGGAAAAAAAAAACAAAAAAAAAACACAGCCCTGTTTTGACCCCTTTTCCCCCTAACACAGCTGCATACATTTACACAGTCTGGAACCTTCCCAGTACAACTGCTGTCATCTACTGCTGGCCTCGGAGACGCCCCACTGGAGCAGATGGTGGTCAAGCATCTCGGTCAAGGACATTTCAACCATCTTCTGGTCTCAGGCCCACATCTCTAACCTCTGGGCAAACACCATCCCCTTTAAGACCTCCAGTGAAGAGCATGACTGTGTGTTTGCTATACGGAAGACATGCAATATTAACCCGCAACAAACCAAGACAATACAAACAACGGGTATGCACTCACCTACACAAACATTCACGCAGACACATACAGTACGCACATAATACACACATTTTTAGACAGAGGGAGAAAGCACATGTAAGTTTCATGTAAAGAGGCATTTCTCCTACTGTATAATGTGTTTGAGCTCTATTCACATCTCTACCTTCTCTATCCCTGGACTGGGCATGAGTTGACTCAATTTCAACAAAATGTCTTCCTACAGTCGTTGCACAAGACTTTATTATAATCTGCTGTCTTGATTTGTATCCTGAAACAGCTTTATGAGTGCATGAAATTTGTTCACAGCAGTACCTCTGTGAAGTTTTAAACTATGAGATCATGCAGTATATACGTTGTTCTTGTACACCATACACACACGCAGTGCACACCTCTGCTTGACATCATTTTATAAAGAAAAAATCGAACTGTCAGTATCTCTAATCAAACAATTTTTTTTGTGCAAGACTATTTATGATGATTCTATCTGGGCAAAATAAGTAATGCCGTGGTGAAGTGTTCCCTTAACTGCTCAGGGCATCATAGCTTACGCCAGGTCAGACAACAGTGTTTCATTTGTAAAAATTTGAAGCAACAGCATCACTTTTTCAGTGGCTTTATTCCAGTGTAACAACTTGTTTATTAAGCTATGGAAAGGTAATGTAAGCACACAATATTATTGTGGCAACACTTAATGAAAATCTCCCTTACACATGAGGCTCTGACAACAAAATGTATAGATAAAGGGAGTAAAAATGTCATTTTGAATGTAAATCAATTGTCAGCAGTACATTACCAATTTCGATACATCAGCACTGCCACAGTATTGTTGCGTACTTATGATTTCTCTTCATAAATGAAGGAGCAAGGGGATTACACTAGCATAAAGTCAGCCTAAGGTAAAGTATTCAAATGGGAATGAGAGATATACACACTTCTGAAGTGTAGCTGTCAGTGGGAAAAGTCAAAAAGTCACTCAGGTGGTGAGATCTCAGCGACAAGTTATTCTGCAGTGACAGATGACATTTCTGTGAGGTTGCATCTGGAGTGCTCTGGCACTGAGGCAGAGCTG
Organism: Myripristis jacobus; assembly: GCA_900302555.1. NCBI lineage: Eukaryota > Metazoa > Chordata > Actinopteri > Holocentriformes > Holocentridae > Myripristis > Myripristis jacobus. Next base: position 9,146 of record OMLB01062171.1, read on the forward strand.
GCCTTTTACTCTGTCTGCCTAACCAGCTTTCATCAGCATGCCTCACACACATACACACACACACACACACATCAAACATGTAAATGGTAGCTGGCTCCATGAGTGTAAATGTTCTCTCTGTCTCTCTGGTTTTTAGATGCTGCCGTTGTCAAAGTCCTTGCATGTTTCTTAGGATTTTATCTGTATGAACTTCTGCTTCTCTCTGTCTAACTGCGTTTCTTTCTTCCTGAAATACAGTACTACTGTGGGGTGACAGGATTAAACACAGTGATCGTGAGCAGGTGTCATCACGATCAGGTTTTGGATGGAGAACAGCCAACAGGAATCCCAGTTCACCCTCTCTGAGGTTGCATTTATCAGTCAGGTAAATGTGTTTGGTGCAAAGAGACATGAAAGAAATACCATATGTCTCCATATCTGAAACATAATACATCAATGATTAAAAAACAGAAATCAAATCAAAAGAAATAGCATGATAAATTATACATAAATAAAGTGTTTCCTCATGTCTCCTTATACCAATTTAAATGTGTCTAAATTCAAAATTTGAACACTAGTATTAAGTAAATCACAACCCGCAGCGTCACATAAGCTTCCTAAGCATGTGACATCATTGTTATTTTCTGCGGTCAGTTAAATGAGGACTAAATTCCAGCAGATAGAGCAATCTAACATAATAATAATGATTATTCAGGTAACATGGTGTTTGTTGACTTTGTTTTACTGTTAACACGCGTTTAGCATCGATAGACCCAAAAACATTCAGTTTATCGTTGGATTATCAGGACCAGTTAAGGCTTTGGCAAAATCGTACCTCACACTTTTCCTTGCTTCCTTTCTTTTCTTCTTTGCACAGAGGAATGAGAGCTTTTTTTTATCATCAGCGTCCCTTTCTATTGGGATGAAGGCTGGACTGATCTGTGTGTATCACTCCCTTCATTTTGGGCTCAGCAGTACAGAAGCAGGCATGCGCCGAGGCACGGGGTGGCACGGGGATTTTCCTCCAGTGATTCATTTGAACTTTTCCTCTCTCTGAAATGGCATCACAGGGGCTCTGCATGATTAATGTTGCCACACTCATATACACAGTTCTCCCCAATTGCCAGGGTTGTATCCGCCCATCTGCTGTTGGATGTGAATATTTGAAAACCAGCAACTTTCCAGAATGCCCCTGGGCAGGTCTTGGGACGCTGCGGTTTGATTGGCAATCAGCCGGATATTCAAACCTTTCCAATTGTCCGTGGAATGTCAAGTACTCAGGTGAGAGAGCAGATCTGCATTTTTGACGACATGGTGAATACAGACCAGTTGACCAATTGTTCATCAGCATTCGTATGGCTATAATGTGAATGCAACTCCAAAGAAAAAAGTCAATTCTTGCACACATTTCACCTCTGCGTTGATTTATTTCAGCGAGTTAGTCAACATTTCAGTCACAAGAACCTTTCTCAAGACCTCATAACTGAAACGTCGACTAACTCCCTGAAATAAATCAATGCAAAGTTGAAAAAGTGTGTACGGAAAATTGGCTTTTTTCTTTAGAAAGAGACACAGCAAGTGGTGTGCATGTTGAATTCTACGTCATCTATAATGGGAATCTAAACCATGACATGGCAGATCCAAATTTATTAAAATGTTCTTTGAATTTATTTATGTATAATCGGTTCCACTTTGCTTGATTTGGCTGTAAGTGCAAAAACCCTTGCTTGGGAAAAGACATGTTTGGGGCGGCAAAGTGAAACTGAATTGTCCAAAGCCTTTGGTATAGTAAGTGAAATCTGTTTTTTAGTGTGGATTTTCCGTGACTCCAGCCACACCAACATTATTATAATTTTTTTTTTTTGAGTAAACCGAAACCTAGAAATGTTTACATAGAAATATTGAATAAAAAACATCTTCAATGGCAGTTACTGGCCCAGGAGGCAACTGTCAGCCTCTTTTATGTAACGGTACCGCAATAGCTGCTCAACAAGGTTACTGTAATTTTGCATTTTTTATTAGTTTTCATTTTTATTTCGTTGTGACTTTTTCTTTTCAATTTCAGTTTAGTTTGAATTAGTTCTTTAAAATAGGTTTGCTCGTTTCATTTAGTTTTTATGTTTTGAAAATGCACAGTTAAGTTTTTCTTAGTTTGAGTGTTTTTTGTCTTTTTTTGTAAAATGGGATATTTGCCGGGGCGAGCTTCAAAAAAGTCACTCAAAGTATTGCGTAATAGAAATTCAACGAAACATTGTACCATTTTAAAAACTGTGTTCACTTGGGACAGGTGAACAATCAAATTAATTGACAGAGATGAAAACTGAAGAAATTTTCTCTCTAATCTTAGTTAATTTTAGTTAGTTTTGTAAACACACAACAGTATCATTTATTTTGGAAACCCTTGTTTTTATTTTTATTTCAGTTAATGAAAATGTTTTTTCACACCCAGTTTTTCTTATTTTGTTTTTGTTAACGGACATGGGTCAGTGCCTTTTCACGCGAAAACTAACGTCAAAAGCCACTCGTTTTTGAAAATACAAACATACTTGTAAATACATTCCATTCATTTTCTATTTCCTTTTCTTACTTTCTATTTATTATATTACTGCACACTTAGGGCTCTAGTTTTGCAGACCGGCGCAGCTGCGTGTTTGGCGCAGTTGCGCCAGGCATGCTGGGTGTGGCCAAGTGGATTTTGCAAGTTTGGCACGCCGTGCGTGTGGCGCAAGTACTCCGCCGCTCCTCCTACCGGCACAAGGGAGGAGAGAAGGTGTGGAGGGGGTTTGACACAGCCGATTCACTTTAACCAATCAAATGAGTCCAGGAGACCGGCGCGGAGCGGAGACCGGCGAGCAGTGCGCACACGTCACCAAAACCTCACAGGCAGGCTTCCGGAATGTCAGGCACATGAACAATGCAATAAATACCGTCAAAAAACACTATTCAATGCTACGATCACAATCAGCACATACATATATCTCCATATCAACTGTCCCGTCACAACTGATGTCAGATCAAAGGAGATTGGCACCGTTTGTGCTGATTGTGAGGTTTTGGTGATGTGCGCCAGTCTGCCAAACTGTCACTACGCCGGCCACGCTGCGCCTTGCGCTGAAAGTAGACGT
>OMLB01062173.1:0-19541 GCA_900302555.1 Myripristis jacobus
ACTTTTCTTCAGTAATATGACATTTAACCAAAAAAAATAATAATAATAATAATTTTTTGTCTCAATTTCTCACTCACTCTTTTCTCAATTCCTAAAAACAGAGCCTCCATCATGGCTCCTGTTCTTGCCTGCATATCTTATCCCTCTCCACTCGATGCGGTATGCCTTCTCTTACCACACTGCCCTAGGAGGCCAGTCATATAGACAAACCACAGCTCCAATCAGCATATTTGGTGAGTATGTGTCCACACGCAGTTTTCTGTGAGTAACATATCATGGGGCTTCAGAGTGCAATCTGACAAAACCCAGACGTGGGACATTCACGGGTGAACGGGGACCAAGAAAACGTCATACACACTCTGTGGTGCTGTATCCAGTGCTGCGTGTTCTGTTTTACCTGCAACACACACAGTCTGGACGTTATTTCAGTGTATGGCCGCTGATAAACACAGGCATGACGACCCTGTGCACCGCTGTTGGAATTCCAGACATTTAGCCGTTCAGGATGTACCATTCACAGCAGAGCACTTCCTTATCTGTTTTGTGTGTTTGTGTGTGCATGTGTATTTAAGCGCACACTCAACGGTAAGCAAACACCACATCGTAAATGCCCCCCCCTCCCTTTCTTCTATTTGGCCTGTAGGACCACAGCCACTAAACCAAAGGCCTGAGCTGGTCCTGCAATCATCTAGTTCATCTTTGCTCGGTCTTTTGAGAAACCACAGATGCTGCCGGGTTACAGGATGATGACAGAAAAGGATGTTTGTCATTTTCTGCTCTTTCATCCATAAATACCGCACACGGACAGAGCCACTCATATTATGACACATCAGCACGAACGCATACAGTACAGATGCTGTTACTGAATACGGCCACAGTGCAGAGACAGAAATACAGCGTCGATGTGAGGGTCAAATTTTCTACATCCAATTTTGATGATTTTCATGTTTTGGAGGAACAGTCCAGTCAAAATATAAAAAAGATATCTTTTATCCAGTTAGCTCCATCTAAAGAGGTGGACGGATACAGTCTGACGGTGTTCTTTGGTATTAAATAGTTCCAAACAAAAGTCCAATGAGGCCTGTGGTTTATGTCAAACATTTGTAACATTGTTTTTGGACAGGGCTGTTGCTGTTGAGTTTTCACACGTAAATTCTTGACAAATGAAACCCATCCAGCCCCACTGTTTTAACTGTACCAGCCCTACTCCTGCCACCCCACTGATGGGGTCACCTCAGCCATGGGGCCGGGCCGACTGACGTAATCGACATCATGGATTACAGAAATAGGTCGATTTGCGTACCGCATGTCAATGAGTCACCATAAAATAAGATGGCTGCGCCTGGTCAAAGCACAGATTCCCCCTGAGAACTAGCTGCTGCTAAAACACCTCATTTAAAGTGTGGGATTACTTTAGACAGACACCTAACAATATATATGTATATCATAATCCATGAATGTAATGTGGCATGTTATGCAGTCAGTGGGTTTCGTTTGAGAGATAATATTTTTGTATTGCTAAAATATGCACAAAAAAACTGGATTTTTCTAAAAGAAAACAAATAGCTCGTTTTAAGAAACCGGGAATCCTTGTTTCCTTTTGTATGTTTATTGTTGCTCTTTAATAAAACACAAAAGTATTTCTTATCCAATTACTCGATTAATCGATGGGACAACTGGTAGCATAATTGATGATTTAAGTAATCAATAGCGACTGCCCTAATCTGTTCCTTTAATTTCACATGAAGGATTACACCCTTCACCATAGACAGGCTCCAAGACAGCAGCATTAAGAAACCGCGCATGCATATCAGTAACAAAGTTTTGGCTGTATCACTGAAGAGGCCGGCACATTGGGCAGGTAGTTAGTGCGTTCACGTTTTATATTAGCAAACTTTAGATCCAAAAATGCTAGTTCAGAAAATGACAGAGGGTCAAGTAGACAATGAAGAAATGTGCATGTCTGTAGCGCGATCCTGGAGGCTGGGTTGTTAAGCGTGGCCACTCACTGTAGGATTTCTACCATTTCTGTTTCCAAAATGAGCTTTCCTACATCATCGCTGTTGACAAACTCTACAGGCGTCTGTGGGTTGAGGGTTGAATTCTACACCGTTGGGTTTATAAAACTTTTTCACAGCCCATTAGACATACTCAAAAATTCACTGTTGTTTGGCTAAAAACAAGGCTATTTTTCCTCCTAGGCTGGAGATGTGAGGTTTCCACGTGACAAAAGCAGTATGTCACCACCAAGACTTTTAGACAAACACAAATCACAGCCCGTCCTGTGTGCAGTTCTAGTCAGGACAACACTATTGGTTCAGTACAGTTAGAACTAAGGAGGTGGTGTGGACTGAAGCAACTATAATGAGACTCACATGAGACTTTGGCTCGAATGATGCCTTTCACACACACACACACACACACATACGCAAACGGTCGCCAAGGAAACTCCCACACCCAGGACCCAAACAGAAATATAACCAAGCTCGACCCTGGGATGACTTCAACAAAATATCAATCCAGCCTGCGATGATGTGAACGGCCGTCCCTGAGGGCTCAGAAGTATGATCAGCAGCAAGACGGTCAGTAGATGACGACACACACACGCACACTCTCTCTCTCACACACACACACACACACACACACACACAGGCTGCGCTGGGAGCCCTGTGTCTGGTACCTGGGTTCTCCGTGGTGGAGTAGGACAGGTAGAATCCACGGCCGGTATGGTGGGTTCCACTCATGAACTGGACGGTGACCTGGCTCCCAGTGGACTCGACGTGCTCTATAACCCTCAGACCCAAACCACAGTACTTCACTGCTCCACAGCAGCGAGAGGACCGAGAGGCAGGAGAGAAGTTCTGGTCAGTTACATAACCCCATTTAACTTAACATATAGCACATACAGGCATATAGTAAAGCATGTGTTACATAAGAAATAATGCAGAGGGATGTCTTGTTCAATTGTTACTGCATATCTGTAACTAAATAAGACCCTACATGTCACTGAATGAACCTGAGATGATCACAATCCCTTTCTGATGAAGGAAGCAAAGAGTATACTTAACCAGAAGGATTTAAACAAAAACTTCACCCCCAAAACAAAAATCTGATGTTATCCATTCATCGCTATATCAGTTGAAACTCAATTAAAATTCAAAGTGCCACCAAACACCCAGCAACTTAGTCCTTTCCATTCTCTCAGTCCCCTGAAGTTAAAAATATGTCCCTCAAATTTCTCCAAATATCTTGTGCAATATTAACTCACGCATTTTCTAGCCAAACAACAGTGCTGTGGGCCCCAAGCTCCATTATCTAACTCATAATCTTAAAGTAATTCCACTGACTGACAGTGCTCTACTTGTTGTAGGGTGTACGCATGACCAGAAGACTGTCAGTGAATTACAATACCTGAAATAAAAAATGAATTAATGACTAAATATCAATTTTGCATTGAGCCATTTCTTTCACTTGTATTCTCCAGATCAGTTCACGTCCTGTCCGCAGCTGAAGCGGTCTCTCTCACCGATCTCGCTCCGCTGGGGTCCGATGCCGTTGTAGAGGCGGAGGTAGTTGACCTGGCAGTTGCTGTCCTCTATGTCCAGCTCGGCGAAGCGGAAGAGGACCCTGCTGCCCTGAGGCACACTGATCTCCCACTCACACACTGTGTGGTTGGGGTATGTGCCCGGGTAACCCAGAGAGGACAGAGTCCCACTGCTGGGGCCGAGCACACTGGGGCCACAGCCATCACCTGGAGGACAGCACAAACACACACACAGACACACAGGTGAGTGGAAGGCCTGCTGTGGAAAGGATGCCTTTACAGTAACAAAGGAGATGCAAGTGTGGTTTGATGGCGTGTGTGTGTGTGCATGGAGTGAGGATTCATAAACACATCACCTTTGGCACAACAAACTATGCTGATTGGTTAAGCCTAAAGTGAGGATTTTGTTGGCTTTTAGTTAATTTGCCTGTTTAGCTTTATTTTTTTAAGTTAGGACTTACTAAACAAATCCAATCCTAATGTCTTGTTTGTAATTTAACCATGTGAATTACACTGTTTACACGCTGTCTTAAATCCAAATGTCACTGAAAGTGTACTTGTGTGACTTGTGTTTGTGGTAAACTGTATAAAAACAGAGACACTGTCTGCCAGCACTCTGGACCCAGCCACAGAGATAACACTGAACAGTCATGCTTCACGGTGCTAAGTGGATCCTTGGTCTGCCTGGTGTTACATAACAGCCTCTCCATGGACATTATCCAGATGAACTGGACAAAAACAAAGCTGCTTCCCTCTGCCTGACTCGCAAATGCTGCTGAACAACTCCATGGCATTCAGCAGGAGTTCAGATCACCTTTCTAAAAATCACGCTGGTGCCCAGTAACAAACCTTAAAAGTACAGTTTCTGATGTAAAAAAAAAAATCAATGGGGAGCAAAGACTAGAGTTACAGACTGGAGACTGACCCTACCTCCTATCTTAAGATCACCTTTAAAAACTGGTTGGCTTGATTTACGTGAAAACGTTACATGGATTACCTTTAACAGGCTAAAAATACTTTAAAAACTGAAGCTTGAAATCAGGATAAACTGTGTCCACGTGTTTACAGTCATGCCCCCCACCACCACCACCACCACCTCACAGCAACCCCCACCCCTAATTGCGGTTGACAACCTGAGCGTGTCTAACGTTATTAAAACTTCAAACATATTAACCTTTGGGAACAATATGGCGTAAAGAAAACGATCACCAATCACATTTATCAAGCTGATCTAGAATACAGGCATGTTTTCAAGATAATTTCGCCTGGTGTAAAAACTGGAACAAGCAACAGGGCCACGAGCCCCAAAACGTGTTCCTGTTGTCTGGTGAGTCGGGACCGTCTGGCCAAACTCCATTTAAAAGTCTGGCATTTTAATGTTGCCTCGCTTATGGCTAAACAACAATAACTCGCACAACATAAAATCAGAGGTTTGTGGTATCACTAAGAGCCAGTGGTCAATTCGGCCCACATATGATCCACAAAGCAGCCGATATTTCAGCAGAATTTTAACTTGCAGAACCGGTTCGCCTGCTTTTACCACAACCGTCTCCCACCAAAATCCACCGTGTTGGGCGGCAGCGATCAGTGTAAACCAGCTGTAAAAAAAAAAAAAAAAAAAAGATGAACGGCTCGTATCGTGGCTACACGGCCATGTAAGGTAGGTTTGTTTAACTTTGGTGCACAATAACAATGCACCGTGCGTAATCCCAAAACGCAGGAATGTATCCACACTTTGTGAGGACCGTGGCCGACCGTCACCGCTGTAAACAAGGCTCCAGTTGTGGGGAAGTGTCAGCGCTGCTTAGTGGCACCAACCTTTCTGAGCTCGACTGCTTCCCGTGGTGAGGATGATGAGAATCGACAGGACGAGAACCCCGGCCCCTGTCGGTCCCCTGCCCACCATTACCGCTCTGCCCATAGCAGCCTGCAGTCTGAATGCATAATGCTCGCTTCGGGGCCGGCCGCACCGCTGGAACCTGTACCGAGAAATAAAACAGCCTCGACTCCTCGGGAAAAAACAGTAGTCTGTGTACGGGACGTCCTCGGTGTCTCTCTCTCTCTCTCTCTCCTCGTTTAACAATCCCGTGGTTTAGCTGCGCTCTCACTATCGAGGCAACTGTAGCTACACACATACACACACGCACTCACACACTCACACACATACACATCCAATCTGTGGAACGACTTCCTCCACTTCCGCTCCTCCTCCCACTCCTGCAACTGGAATCCCCGAGTCCCCCAAGTGGTCTGATAGAAATGATCCAGGATTACCAAGTGTTCACACAGCAAGCCTCTCCTTTCTGTTTCTTAAAGCTGGGCGTCCCAAAACTCTGTCTTGGAAAATACCACACTATATAGTCGATGGTTCCGACTGCACGCTGATTGCATTTGATGAAGGTTTTTATCCCAGAAAGCCTCCTCTGGAAAGATTTGCAAAGTTGGGAGAGGGAATAACGCGATCAAAATGCATGGTGCCAGCTTCTAGTGAATGAAAAAACAGTGAAATCAGCCTCATGTTAAATGTGAAGTACAGTCACCCACACTGGAGCCATTGCAAGGGCCCCCATGGGTTCCCGGGCCTCAGTTTGGGAACCACGTACAGTATCCTATGAGGAACAGAAAGGGCAAGAAAGAAGGTCAAGTAAATACCAGGGGAGCCATCTACCTACATGAGTCCTTTACACCAGGGGTTCATTATCTTTCTTTCCGTTTCTCTTTCGTTCTTGTTTATGTATGTATTTATGTAAAGTTCTGGACCCCCGTGTTGTTTTTCAATAAGCTGTAGATCCCCATTAGATTAAAGATTAAAACATAATGTTAAACTAATCACTCATTTTCTACTTAATTAATTTATACTGAAATTTGACTGCTCCACATCTAAGTATGGGCCACCTGGAGGCCCGTCATGGACCCCACCAATGCCTACGCTAGTATTTCTCCAATAAGCCTCTGTCTTTACACCCCAGTGTAGCACCTCATCAAAATGATTGGCCACTGTCTGTCTTTTCCCTCTAGAGCAAGATAATCCACAAGCACGGGATCACTACCAAGATTAGTTAGTTACTGCCGCTTCAATATAAGACTGTACACCAGGATTTTAATAATGGTTATTATTGACTGGATGGTACACATCATGGCTGCTTCAGCTGCTGGACATCTCAAAACAACCAGCAGTACATTAGTGTGAAGAGACTTAATGAATATCACCCGCTTGTTATTGTTCAAAAATACACCATTTGCCTTGGCAAAGAGCGAGGAACAAGATGGCTTGGATGTGATGCAACTGACAGAGTAACCAATAGTAACCTGTGGCAACAAACAGTGTTTAGCCTTTAGCCTGTGAGTAATGTGTCTGATGATTCAGGTTTATACTGGATGGATGGGTCGTGTGTGTGTGTGTGTGTGTAGCAGAGTGCAGGCAGATGTTGTCCACAAGGATATAAATGTATTGAGGAGCAGCCAGATAGACACTCATATTGGATTGTCCACTTTCCCATGCTCGCTAATAAATCCTGCTCCCTTCTTTATCTTTCTGTATCTACATTTTTCTGAAAAACTTGGACAAAGGGAATTCCACCATCTTCACAACAGCAGGCTTGTCCACAAGTTCCCAAACGTGCTTATAGATAACATCATGTGGTCAGCTAATAAGATCAATCTGACATGTTCCATATTCTTTACACGTCAGTTTATAGTTTGATCCCTGTAAACTTTGCAGGATTTTTCCAGTGCAAGCACTCTATCATTTTGTGAAAGTTTAAAAGCCCCACTTGAAATAAAAGTGTCATACAAAAAAACTAATAATTTAAGAATCAGTCTACAGGTGCTGTATTTGTTTTTACTGACCTGCAGCATTAAGGAGTTGCTGTATGCATTTCTCAACAATCTGTTATGCTAACAGGGAAGTTATCAGAACAATTTTCTCTGTCCTCACAAGGACTGTGGTATTCTGTTACAGTGAGGCCCCCTGCTGGAAAGCTCGATATTTTGTGAGCAAGGTAGCCAGTAGTGCTGAGACAAGAGTGTGCCACCCAGTGGACGCAAAGAGCATCGACAAGTGGGCAACAGCTGGCCAGGTTTTTTTTTTTTTTCCTGCAGTGAACTTTCTCTTTGGCAGCACATGACTCAAGGACAGCTGTAATATCACTCTGAAACTGTCTCTCAGTGTCTCACATCATGAGTTATGCAAAGTATTCACATATAAGGGCCGGCATGGCTCAGGAGGTAGAGCAGTCATCCGGTGATTGGAGGGTTGCTGGTTCGGTCCCCCGGCTCCTCCAGAGTGCCTGTTGAAGTGCCTTTGATCAAGACACTGAACCTGTAACTGCTCCTGATGGGGAGAATGGCACCTTGCATGGTAGCCTCTGCCATCAGGGTGAATGTGAGGCAGACATTGTAAAGCACTTTGAGTGGTTGGCAGACTAGGAAAGTGCTATGGAAATGCAGTTCATTTACCAAATTCCACACATGCTGCATTTTCAGTCCACTACAGCTTTGTCAGAATTGTGCATGCCCTGTGTTTACAATAACCAGCTCCAGTTTGCTTGACTCTGGCCTAAGCATGCCCTTTCTTGCCACAGTTGCACAATATAAGATTCTGTATGCTGGGAAGTTTTTCTTCTTTATATGGTTAGAAGGTTGTGTGAGGATTTGATGGTGGCATAGCTGAGTGTCAGCGGGTCTCCCCTCTTATTTCCTCCGTCAGTCAAGTTGACGAGTGTTTGGCGCGGCAGTTTGGGCAAATTGAGAAAGAGAGAGAAAGAGCTTAGTCATCACATGCCTGGCCTTTTTCCCGCCCCTGCTGCTCCATGTCTAGACAAGAACCAACACAGGAACCAATACAGGATCAAATAGGCAGAACTAAGCTTCCCTTAAGGCTGCTCGTACTTCAAACGGACAGCCATGAAGTAACCCAGTTTACACCTCCGGAGCCTTCTCTCAGTCATGTTGCAGAGAGGGTATCTTTCATCAGCACACACTCCCAGGTCTGAGTTTGAACCCTTTGATGATGTCTCTATGGAGGTGAGCTGCTCTTTGATTGTATTCCGACCATCTAGTCACCCAGCCAGAGTTAGTGTCAGTGACTGGATTACAAAACACAGCAGAATACAAACAGTGCTAGTATTAGTCATGCCGCAGCAGATATAAATAACACACATCAGTGGCTCAAGGATAGATTATAGGGTTGAGACATGGCTGATGTTCAAGTCCCCACTGTACATGGAAACGAACATGTTTTGCCAAACGTAAACACATATGCAAAACATAAAGTGAAGCAATTATGGTACAAGGTTATCGATGATACAGATATCTCTATGTGGAATGAGAAACGAGAGAAATGGCTGGAATTTCCTGCAAACGTTTGAAGTCTCAGACGTGGTGCTTTTCTCCGTGTCTCAGACTCTGTTCAGTCCGGGCTGGAAGGTCAACAGACACCGGGGAAAGCTGACCGGCATTCCAACACACCGAGCTGCAAAGGCAAGATCAGACTTTGAGGAATTCAGCCGAGGTCCTGACAGTGACCAGAGGGTCAGGAGTTTCCAGGGTCAAACTGACCTGAGTTTGCTCTGAGAGCAGCACTGTCACTGGTTTCCACTGCTCCATCATCATGAATCCCAAAAACTGGCCTCAAGCCTGTGTCAACCCAAAGGCTTTGTTATATTAATGACATCAGCCTGCAAGGTTACATTTCCCCTATTTGCTATATGGATGCATTTTTGCTTTTCTATTAATTCTTGGCAATGTTACAGGTCATCTTCTTGTATCCCTTGAAGCTGACTTGGTGTACTAAATAACATCTCCACCGGGAGTCAGTATAAGATACAAATGAGTGGATCAGTCAAGTTTCCTTTTTGCTGGACTTTGTAAACCATTCTCTCCTCCTCCCAGATTAAAAAAAATAAACAAATTAAAAACATTACATTAGCTCTTACCAGAAAAATGTTCCCAAATAAGTGCAAAATGGTCACTGACACATCCAGAGTGAGACAGAAGGATGGAGGGGAAGACAAGTAGACAGTTGTCTGCTTCTGGCTGGTGATGTCACCCTTGATGTTTTGTTTCAATGGTCGAAATCAAGCCCACAGTGACGATCGTACCCCCCAAGACCAGTTAGCCACATATCCTCCGGCTCTGCCAAGCACAACCTCATTAAGCACGCTGCTGAGAGACACGGCATCGTGGCCCAGGTGTGTGTGTGTGTGTGTGTGTGTGTGTGTATGTGTGGTGTGCGAGGCAAGATGTGCAATTAACTCTTCATAAGTAGTCCTATAGGCTTTTCTTTATTCTCCCTCATGTAATAAGGAGTTACCAGAGCAAATAAAGAGCACATGGACCATCACAGTGTTTCCACGATCATTTCTTTTCTTTACATTAATGCTCACAGATCTCCTATGTGTGTGTGTGTGTGTGTGTGTGTGTGTGTTTGAGAAAATGAGAGATTTTCTTTCATGCATGTGAATCTCTGTTTGTATGCAAGCAAGCATCTGTCTGTACACACGAGTGCGTACAAGCTATGCATGTGTGTTGCGTGCCTAATCCTTCATCCATCATCACAGGAGTTGGGCAGAAAGTTTGGGCAACAACAATATGGTTGAAATATTAACGGGGTTTCTGTGGTTGGAGGAAAATGGGGTGAGCTAGCTACTGGTTTGCTCCCTTTTTTTGTTTGTTTTTGTTCCATAAATACACAGCGCTGTCTTGATGAGTCAGGCTCAGTGAACCACCCATGGCCTTTTGGGGAGATCGTGGTCGGTGGTCTGCCGCTATACGACTGTAAACCGCAGTGTCCGTTAACAGCACAACAGCCTCCACTGAGATGTGAGACACCCACACACACCCACACACTCATATATACATACACAGCTACATACAGACTAGACAATTTATGCTGGACATACCAGCAACAGCAATCAGACACACTGCACAGATGGCTGTCTGTTACCTGGAGGCGTTTTGCTGTAGTTCTGAATGAGCTCCTCGGGGACACAAGCTCGTATTTTATCTGGGGACTAAATTATCAGCAGCACATCCTCCGAAACAGGGACGACTGTAAATGAGGGGTGTGATTTTACCTCAACAAGGATTCAGAGGGGAACACACACACATAAACAACTGGACAAGGAGTCTATTCACATGCACATTGGCCTGCACATGTGTGCACAGAGACAAACACGAAAAGAGAAATTAGAAAATGAGAGATAACGTAGATGTAGGTATAGATGCATTGGTGTAGGTATGAACATGTTGAGGTGCTGGAACAAAAAATTTGCTCCACTGTTGGCACCTAATCAAGTCAAATGCTGACACTTGCCGGTAATCATGCATTTACCGAGGCAGACTTTTTTGTGTGGCAGAAGCATCTTCCCCGGAGTTGTGACATGAAAAAGGCTTGACAGTTGTGAGTAGTAGGTGAGGTAAACAAACTTACCAAAAATAGACTTTAATTTAAGAGCTTTTTTTTTGAGAACTTTTAAACTTTTTCCAGAGTCTACATCTTCCTCAGCACAGCTTTTCCTCTCTTTTCTGTGTCTTTTTTCTATACCCTCCTGTCAGTTCAGCTTGGACATTAATCGGTTTATTTTTGACTTTGCACTAAATACACCGCTATCTATTTACATAATCTCCAGTCTCCAAGCGTATGCAACATGTTCATTTGTTGTCACATAACAGAGCTGTGGAGGTTTGTCTGACTAATTTAGCCGAAATGCCACACTTCTCATTCAAGAGCACAGTTTCATACTTTCTAATTGTAGATCACATTAGTGGCACGGCCATTTATCTTTCTGGCAGGAGCCGCGGGCTTTAACACTGGTGAGACACACCAAAAGACAGCTCTCATCAGTATTCACAGGAAACTTTTTGTACTTTCTGTTGGTGTCAGACGAGGGTGAAATCTTTTTTTTTTTCTTTGCTGTGTTTATCTTCTATTCTCTCATCACTCACTCTCTCTCTCTCTCTCTCTGTCTCTCTGGCATACAGGATCCAGCGAGAGACATTTACTCCACACAAATCTACATGTCTCTGTGTTAATGTGTAAGCTTCTCATGCACATTTTACTGTGGTTTATTTTGTATGAGTGCACGTTCAATAAATGTGTCAGTTTGCCGTCAACAATAAACAATGATGAGGCGGTAGGTGGAGATGATGAGGTGATGAGAGACTGTACCATCTCCTGAAACTCGTACAGGCCACACACATGCACCCTCATGTGCTCATTTCCCATGACGAATTCTGAAACCTCTGCAAAAATGAGTGATGGGCGAAATTAGAGTCTTTGTGTGTTTTAGCTGATGGGATCACCTTCTTATTATTGTTACTCGTAAGATGCGATGAATCCAAGCGTGAAAATAATCTAATCATTCGTTGAAAGAGTCAATCAATTGTGGGTTTATGATGGCTTACTCACATAGTAAATAAAATTCTCTGCAATGACAGAATTGCACAGCGTGAAGAATTTATTCATGACTGACTGAATAAACAGATGCTCTTTCCTCACGCACACTATATCTTTCTTGTCCCTCTCTTTCTTGTCTTCCTCTCCCTCTTTCTAGTTTTCTCTCAATGCTTGTCTGATCTTTGATCATCTTCCAGTATTTATTATCAGCTTTGCTCTCTAGACAGACTGTGTTTGATTTTGGAGGTTTTCTACACGCTGTATTTGATGACACATGACTTTCACTGGCCCCTTTTAGCAGAGGAATACCACGGGGGTTACACAGGTGTCACCGGAGGATACACACACTTGACTGTAACTCACATTTTCTCAACATAATGTGAGCAAACTGCACCGAGTTCTAAAATATCATTCCCCATAAAACAAGAGAGAAATGCACCAGTGGAGTGAGATAGTTTCGCTTGTTTCAGCAGTTTGTCTTGTTTTATGAATTTCTCAGAATAAATCAACAAAAAGGCACATTGCTTCATTCAAAATAAAGTGATAATATTCACTTCATCGAAGAAAACCTTTTACTTTTAGTTTGTTGTTTTCAGGAAATAGGTTTTTAAATCTCAGTACAAAATTTAACGGCTTGTTGCTGTTGCTGCTGAGATATTTTCGGCACTATGAAAAAAATCTGCCCAGCTGCTTTCATGAAACAAACGCTGGTCATTATGTTCAACCATCTGTCTTCCAGTATAATAACAGCATCGCCTGTCTTCTGTCTGTTTGTACCCAGGTATTGTAAAAACACAGCAGGCCTGGAGCTTGGAGAATGAACAGTAACATCTTGCATGTCAGTCATGCAGGAGGCCGTGCAGCGATGCTCAGGGTGGGTATGCCCTGTCTGACCTCTGACCTCGTCTCGGGATGAATATTTACTTCAGTTGGGGGAGAACTGTTGCTCTGCTCTGTTTGCTGTGTCAGCGATGCCGCATCTCACACACATGCAAACACATTTTAAATTAACTGGATGTTCAAAACAGTGAGATAGACAATTAGCATCTCATTTTATAGGGTGAATGTGTAATGTTTCATAAAGTGAACACATGAGATTTAGTGAACCAGTGAAGTAGAAGATTCCCGGCCTTCTGCCAAGAAACAGCTGAGGCAAAATGAAGAGAAAAGGATGCTTAGGGTATCTTTTTTTAAAGATTTTTTGGGGGATATTTCTGCTTTTATTTGATAGTGACAGTAGAGGTCGTTTTACAAGAAAAGACAATGGTGCTTATTGTAAACAGTGCTTAACAGCGGCAGCACCAGAAAAATGTTACAACACATAAAAAACAAGCATCCAGTCCATCAGGCCATGGCAAAAGACACACAACAAATGACCCTCACCTCATTTTTTCCGGGATCAGCGAGGAGATGTGACTCACACTGTTCTGAGGAGGTCACCCATATCCAGCTCAATATGATGATTGAATTTGACATACTGCCAATAAGTGTTGTTGAAGGCGAGGGCTTCTGCCGGTGAACCAGAGTACAGCATGCCAACAAGACGGATGATAACAGCCTGAAATGGAAAGCTCTACAAAGACCGCTCACATGCTTATTATGCAGAAGTAGAAACATGAAACATGCAGATTGTCCAGGGCACTTATTACATATGAAAACACGGATATCTGGTTTTCAGACAGTTAATAACAGCAGATAGCTGCTTCTCAAAATATCCGTTATGTACACTCCTAATACACACGCACACAAGTTCATCTATGCTGCATATTTTCCTCCATCAGATGTGTAAATTTTGCTCTGATACTCCTTACAAAAAGTGTACACACTTCACACACTTGCATTTGTCAGATTTCCAGTAGTGTGTTGTTCTGCCTTTGTGTGTTTTTCATTAGGATGGTAAAGGATAGCAACTCAAATGTTTGGATCAACTATCAATGCCGGTTGTATATTTTTGTTTTGAATTATTGGTTATTCAGTAATGAGTAGTACACTATGGAGTTGAGATACATGAATGGACATACGTGGACATGTGGCTCGTCTGGGCTCAGGTCTCGCCCTGTGGCAGAGCCGCTTGGGCCTGGGCTGGGACAGGGTGAGGTTAGCCCCACAGTATCTGACTGCCCGGGATGCACTCTTGGACCCTTGGAAACATTCCTGGACCAGGTGCTGTGTATTTTCTTTTTCTTACTGCATAAACCCCCCCATGTAAACTCTGCAGGCCTGATGTGTTCATTAAGCAAATAGTCCATAAAAGGTGTAATCTCTCTGGCCAACAGCCCGGGCTTTTAAAGTGAAATGTAGAGATTTGGGATTTCGTTTTTTTGGCGAGTAATTATATCTCAACATTTAGATGCACTACAAGTTAGAGATACTCTTTCTTCGCATATCTTGAGGTGGTATCTGCTTATTTTGTGCTCTGATGACACAGCCTAATTGTCAGCTGTGCCCATTTAACCAGCTTTTTGACAGACAAAGAATGCAGTTCATCATAGAAGGGAAAATCAATTTATTTATAACCTGTTTTATTAGAAATAGTTTCCGCTCACATAGGAAGCGGGGCCATATTTCATTTAAACTCAAACACAGCTAGCATTTTTTAAGCTGGCACTGTTTGTTACAGTAGCAGTATTTAATGGAGGGGTGAGAAGCAGATTTTAGGGTTGTTTGAGCTCCAAAGGCTAGAGCAAATAAGCACCAATATCTCTGCTGGGTTCAAAGGTCAACATGTAGGAGGTCCTTTTGGCCCGAGTCAGCCTCCTAGCATGTGGAACATCATTGTGCATATGTGTGCACGTGTGTGTCTGTGCACTCTTATGTTTGCATATGCACAGTGAGTGTGTGTTTCCCGACCATGGAGGTCCTGTTACACATTGTGAAGTTTTATTGCAGGGTCTCCCAAGTAGCCCGAGAATACAAAGAAAGGAAGAAAAAAAAAAGAATACACTGGTGTGAGATACTGAGGGAGACGGGGGGCTGTTGAGCCAGGAGGGGACTATAAAATAACATTAATTATTGTTTAAAAAAAAAAAAAGACAGTGGTCATCTGAGCAGCTTTTGCAGGCACACAGGGCCTTTGCTGTAGGCACTAAAACGCCCATGGGAACACGCTTTACTGAGCACCACTCCATAGGCCGCCACACGTTTCTCTCCAGAATCTGCCGAGTGTGTCAGCGGTGAACCGTGTCACATGGACACAGCTATAGGAAGCTATGCAGCCAATAGTAAAAGCCAGAAATCTGTGAAATATTTCTCCTCCCGTGCCTCTTCCCCTGCAGTCTTAACACTCATGTATCAAAGTTGCCACACCTGCGGACCAGAAAAGAGATAACTTTAAATAGAGCTGTCTGCGGGTGGAGGAAGGAAAAGTCACAGTGGAATGGCAACATCTGACATCCTGAGAAACAAGAGAATTTGTGGTTGAGAGTCAAAACATGATTTTACAAGTCATGGACATGTAAGGGTCACCGATAGTCAGTTGTATATTTTTGTCTGTTGTTACACAGAAAAAAATAAGCTTCAGCTAGAAAGTTATTCATGTTAAAATGTACCTACCATTAATTTGGAGTACACTGTAAAACCTATAAAAGTTATTCAGCCATGTCTACTCCAATAATCTTTGTTTCCATTGTAGATTTGTCCAACAGAGGCTCCACACAGCAATGAGTGTACCATACCTTTAGCTGGCAGAGCGAGGCTTGGAGTAAAGTCAGAAGTCTCCTCAGTGCGTTTCTCCTCCACATAAAGCACGCTGCCAGCGTAGGTTCAGCATTATTATGAGCAGAGCGCCCCTGGTAGGCGACGCTCACAGGGGAGAGAGAGCCCTGTGGATACAAAAAGCCTCTCAGTGCCACCGGGATGCAGACCAGACTGTTTGCCGATGACTCCACTCCTGTGAGGGGAGAGTGCCCACTTTGGAATTTTTCCTCAATTAGTTAATTTACTGCCACCGCGGCAGGGTTTCCCACTCCAAACAAACAGGAGGCACATCCAGGCAGACCGCAGGACCAAGTGCCCGTGTCACTGAAACACAAAACAATAGTCTAAGACACAAAGCCTGGAATCTTGAACTTACCATGTAATTTAGTCTCTAAGTCTTAAAACCTTTTCTTTTCTTAAAACAAGCGAAAAAATCTGCGTGATGTGATGATCCTTGTCTTGCATGAAAGTATTCCACCTAACAAGTCTCTTCCCACAAGGCATGATGAATAAACACCTAATCTACAGAGGATGATCATAGATATTATGCTTAGGAGGGGATTGGTGTCAAGCAGCAACCACCTGCCCTCAGCTGGTTTATCTAAGCTGAAACATCTTTTTTGATCCCAAATGTGATCCAACTCAACCCTGCCACCATATGATAATGGATCATTTTCTGCGGTAAAAAGAAAGTGTCGGTATTACGTGTCCCTGTAACTGTAACAATCTTGCGGCTGTCCGCTGTGAATCCAGTGGTTTCTCTGTTGTGATTTCCTGGTGAGCAGCAGAGTCAGACCATAGATGTGGTTTTGGCCGGGCAGATGAGTTAGCGCTGTTGCCAGCTCAGACGAGCACAATTCCAACTGTTTACACGCCTGAATATCTAGAGTTTTTGGCTTAGACAATGGCAAAACCAGGCTGCCGTGAGTGTGGCCAAATCCGTTTTTTTTTCTTTTTTTTCAGTGTGTTCCTTTTTTAGAGTACCCAGACAAAAATCTCATTATGAGAATTATCTCATGCAGAAAATGAGGGTCTTGAATATGCATTTGACAGATGACGCCTGATGTGTTTGGTAAGGAGGGGGGTAATTCAGAGGGAGTTTGGCAACAAGGAAGGGAAGTAAAGGTTTTCTTAAACATTGAAACACTCCAGAAATAGGATTATGTCCCAAAATATTATATCTTTGAATGGCTGTTTGAATTCATGTCAATTCCTCTGCCAATAGAGTTCAAATGTTGTGCAGTAATGAGATAAAAACACATGAAATGAAAAGCTGTTATTATTTTTCCAGGGTTTCAGGGGAATAAAAATATTCAATTCTAATCAATTTCCTTGATAATAACCAGTCAGAATTCATGAGAGGGAACTTTATGTTCCTGAAGCAACTTCAGATGGACTCTGAGTGACAGCACAGCAACGATATCAGCCAAAACCCCAAGACAGGTAAAAAAAAAAAAAAATGCATTTTAAGTTTGGGTTGCAAAAGACTTTTGTAACTCTCTTCAGTTCAAAAAAATATAGATATAAAAAAGGAAATCAAATTCTTTCATACTTTAAAAGCAGTATAAAAAAAACTGTATGATTTTTCTCTTGGCTTTATTCTGAAAGCTTAGCGGCTCGATTCTGAGCTCATTGCAGATGAGAACAGGCTGTATGGTTGAGGCATGAATACATAACACCCTTTAAAAGGTGAAATAAAAGGTATGAATAAGTTTCTTTAAATCAGAAAGAGATAGAGGTGACCTAATTTAAAAGATATTGTAGGGAAACGCCTCGGGAAGAGTCTGATGATGGTGGCAGTTTTCAATCAAGGAAAAAGAAAATCACCTCCTTAAAAGAAGGGCTTCTGGAAATATGCGATGCTGAAGCTGTCGAGGATGATACATGTCTGAACCAAGATACAGAAACTGATCAAACTGGTCCAACATTACAGCCTCACTGCTGCATCAGCATTTTTATTTTTTTTTTAGTTTGAGTTACATGTTGCAGTTCTTGTCGCTGCATTTTTGTATTTTGTTTAAATCAAGTAAAAAGAAAAATACTCTTTGTCATATAATACAGATTATTTGAAGTCTGAGTGTGTAGAATCCTGTAGAGATTCACGTGAGCAGATTATTATGAATCAAACGCATTATGGATGCATAAAAATAATACCAAAATCTTTACTATTAAACATAAATCTTGGATTCATTCAAGAATATTACAGCTGGCACGCTCACCTGCCATGTCAAAGTGTTTAGTTTGATATTTAATGATAGAGATAGTGTGTGTAGGATAGAATAACACAGGGTAATGCAATTGGCTGCTAAATGTATGAGCCATTTGGGACTGTGGACTGTACAGTGACTGTTCTCCCCTGACACGGCCAGCAAGAGTGCCAAAATTTAGAGCCATTATACAGATTATTTCAATATGCTTTCAGCCACAAGGTAGACATATTAAATGGCGCTTTTGTGTAAGTCGAGCACAGCTGACAGAAGCCATGGTGGGTGGGTTGGGTTGGGAGGTGCGGTAAGAAATGCAAGACTTTTGCTTTTAAATAAAGTGAAGCTGACTGTAAATTCACTTAATTTTGCGCTCAGCTGTGCAGCATTGTCAGTGCGTGGCGCTCCGTCAGACTCGTCTCTTTTGCGTTTGGATCTATCCATCCAGACTGAGTCATTTGCTAATCCATTCAATCCTTGCATAAATATTTATGGGATGAGGAAAACGGAATGTGTTTTCATCATGCATTAATGGTTGTTAAGATTGATGGTGCTTCAAACACACACGGGTAAGAGTTATTTTGGCAGTTGCAGTATTTTTCTCCTGCTTTCAATGCACCACATGTACGAAAGGAATGTCCTCTTTTTTAAGTGAGTGCCCCCTCCTTTACAAATACTGTTATTGCTGGCTTGGCCTTTGCCACTGGTTACTACATAAGTGATATGGTAAACTGGAGAAGCCAGTGTCCCATATGCTGTACCCCAGCATGCTTTCTGTTTGTTCCAGGTCAACACTGAGTCCTGTGAGCATTCCACGCATACTAACACCTCATTGTAGAAACCCCGTACCCACAATGCCTTTCAGCAAGCAGCCATGTTTATGGCCCATTACCTTACCCTTTCACCTACAGGAGGGCACAGCTATTTCTTTTTACTATGACAATGTCTTCGTGAACAAAAGCACAGAAAAGCAAAGGGGAAAGAGGCGGGAGTCAGTATCTTCGCAAATGATTGTATGTTAGGAATATGAGTGTATATGTGTGTGTGCGCTCTTGTAAGAGTGTGTGTTTATGTGTGGTGTGTAGCACCTTAGGCTCAGTCAAGATTACCATTTGACCCTTGACCTTTCAGCATCTACCTTCAGCTGTACACTGTGAGGTCATATCCCGTGCAACCTGTTTGATACTGTTACAAGACGACGCACATGTCACGGATCGCTGTTCCTGGAAACAAGGCCTAACCTCTTTCCAGCTAGTTTCTACACGTTAGTGTCTTCAACAATTACCTCTTTCCCTCAAGTGAATGCATTTGAGCTTGAGCATGGGCCTCAAACGTACCTGTGTGCATGTGCACTTTCCTATCTAGGGACTGTCTGGATCTCTCACCTCTCCCACCTGAATCTCCAATCGTCATCCACCAGTGGCTTCCAAGGCTTCAGTGTGGTGCAGAGGGTGTCCCCTTGTTGCTTCCACTTGGAGGCACCATGCACACCTGGCTACTGGCACATCCTGTGGCGTCTCAGGTGTTCTCACCCACACACCTCCTGTTGGGGTACAAAGACGGCAAAATGAACCAGCCTCTATGTGGACAAATCAACCTCTAGCTGCCTTCTACCAACACCCCCTAGCTCCAGACCTTGACCAAACTAGATTTCTCATCCTAAACCAGAACCTGTGTCATGTCAGTGTGCACTCACTGT
>OMLB01062174.1:7620-41881 GCA_900302555.1 Myripristis jacobus
TTTTATTTTCTTTCAGTCAAGGCCTCTCTCTCTCTCTCTCTCTCTCTCTCTCTCTCTCTCTCTCTCTCTCTCTCCCTCCCTCGCCCCCGGCCCACCCCCGTGGCTCCGCCCTCTAGCAGATATAAGCCAGGTCCATGGGGCTTGCGTCTGTTCCCAGCACATATCCCAGGGTTCTCTCTGTCTGGTTGTCTGTCCATCATTCTGTCCGTCTGCAGTGATTATTCCCACATAAACGGCCGCTCACAAAGGTAAGCCCCAACCCGCTCTCCTGCTCTCCCGAGAGCATCTGACCGATGTTGTCAATGTAACCTATGCAGGAGAAAAGCTTAAATGTGATGTGCATGCAATTTTGGTCTGTAATGGTGGTTTATCTATTTATGTGGCTCTTATGGCGTGGATATTTGTGTTTTTTGGCAACACGGAAAGCTGATTTCCTCGTCATCATAACTTGTTTGTGTGAGGTTAAGATGCTGCCTGGTGTTGTTTGATTTCCACACCTACATTCTTTACAGAGCGTTATGAAGTCTCCAAATTTGCTCTTTGCCAGAAATGCATTATTAAGACATTTGCTGATCATGCAGTAGCTCCCTGAAATATCTAAAGTGTCTTAAACTTTTTGCACAGCAAATGTGTATTTAGTTCTTTGCTTTTGGGAAAAAGGGATGATTCAGGTTACCATGATTTATCCAATACTATCAAATTCTTGCTGGACAGGTGAATGTTAATGGTGCAATAACAATTCAGTTTATCATTCACGATGATTGGCTTTTTTCCCCTGAGGGACACACTATTTTGTAATAATTCCTGTTTTGAGCTGTTGTGGGATCCAATACACTTGTGTCCAGTGGCTGGAGAGTTGTTGGAGTGTTATTTCAGGGCATCAGGGAACATTTCTGCAGCTGATAGGCTCTATTCCCCAGACTGCTGTACACACAGCACCTCGAGTCATGTTGGGCTCTCCAGAGCTTATTTCCAGGGAACAAGAACATGTATGTCCATCTGTGAGAGAATGACTGCGCTGAGGGCAAATATGAATTCAAATATTTATGTGAGTGTGCATGTGTGCACTTGTGTGTGTGTGTGTGTGTTGAAGCCAAACTGTCAGATCTGTGCGACGGGGGCAACAGCAGCAGTTTGGTGAGAAGAGACTGCAGTGCAAACACAGTCAGTGGCCCTGAGCAGCTTTTTCTGCCCAGGCTCATCAGCTTGATAACTCTCTCTCTCACTGGTCAACCCACTGGTTTGGCTTAGTGATAATTCAGAAATGCACTTGTCATGAGAAGATTTTTTGTGTGCTCTGGATATGTTCAGGATTGAATGTAGGAACAGGAAGATGGCCAGTGTAACTTGAGCGCTCAGCTTAGCCCTATTAAAGGTGCACTATGCAAAATTGCTGAGGGTTGATTTAAGTGAGACCATGTGACCATGTAAGACTCATTTGGCAAAAAGCATGTAATTTGATGGTTGAGCTTAGATGGCTTTGTCACACTCACTGATAAATTATGTGTTTATTTCATGTTTTTTTTTCTTTTTTTACATATAAAAGTATTTTAGAGTGGCCTTGGTTCTTAATGTAACTATAAGGGGCCTCTAATGTGATATTTTGCATTTTAACTCAGGTAACTTGTATGTAATTATCATTTAATTTTGGTATCAGCAATAAGACCAGTTTTTGTCATCAAAAAATGTTTTTCTTGGATCTTGAAAAAGTGGTTGACCATTTTGGTCATTCTTGTTTTAAGATGGAGACGAGATCTCCTTTTTGCCTCCATACTATGTGATTATGAAAAGTTGTTTTTTTTTTCAGTGTGCAAGTGAAAACTATTAAATGAGTGTAAAGAGTTTGCAGCCAGATAGCTTCATCCCTCTGTTTTAATAGAAGGCTTATTTTCCACAACTTCTCTAAGTTCTTCTGTATTTATGAAGTTCTGTCTCTCTTTTACTTTCTCTTAGACTTTTTTTGCCCCTTTCCCTTTGGCATATGACACAAAATCAGTGAAAAGCCACTGCTGTGTTCACCTTTAAGTGGGTTAGTGTGCCAGAGCACTAGAGGATGAGAATCTCAAATATAGCTTGTTCTTTTGTGCACCTCCAAGTGAGTGCAGGGGCTAAAAGTTTCAAATAGACTGAGTGCATGACTGTGTGCATGTGTGTGTATTTGTTATTTATGTGTGCATGTGTACACACTCCCCTGTATACATTCTTCCGCAAACCTCAGAAGCTCACCAAACAAAAAGACAAAAAGAACAATGAAAAAGCAAAGTATGATAGCAGACAAAAAAGAAAGAGAGAGAGAGAAAGAATCTGTAAACAGTTCAGTCATTTAGCTGCACAGCTGTGGCAGTGTGTGCATGTGTGTGTGTGGGCATGTGTGTGTGTGTGCAGGGTAGCTGTATTCCTATGGTTTGTGTACCGGCCTTGTTTGAACAAGAGCTTTGCAGCGTGACTTGAAGAGGTGTTAATTTTATGGGGTGTGATTGGTGATAAAAGCTGCGTTTGGGGAGCCGAGGAGCTGCAAATGTTTTTCCCCTTTCATTGAGAAACCACAACGCCAGTGGAGTCACAAAAGAGTGAGTGCAAGGGTTTTGTCAGGGCTAAGTATAAATTTGTGAATGGCTGCGGTGCAAGGAGGAAGGCAGAGCGGTTTGCTAAACATACTCGGTGGGATCGGAACATCGAATTTTGGTCTGGCTGCGTGTTTCTAAGATGCAGCAAAAAAAAAAAAAAACTCACAGCAAGAGGCACTCTCATCTTGAATAATGACACCCAAACACATCTCACTTGGCTGAATGATTTGTTTGAAGCCCCACCGCCCAACTCTTCCTTCTTGTATATCACCACTATCTCTTTCCACCTCTCTGGTAGCAAGATGGTTTGACTTTCACACACCGTCTGGCCCTCTCACCTCCTCCTCAGTCTGCAGGGTCACTGAGTGGCTCCAGGTCACTGAGTGAGGATGTTTCCAAAGGGAGAAAAGAGGCAGCGAGGGCAGGCAGAGCGAGGAGGAGGAGGAGGAGGAGGAGGGTGAGGATGGTGCTGAACACACAATGCTCTGTTCACACCGTGAGGGAGGAAGACGAGGAGACGAGGAGGAGAGAAATGTGTGTATCTGACAGAGCAGGGAGAGCAGACAGGTGTGTCTCCAGGCTTGGTGGTGGACTACACACTGTCGAGTTATTATTTCCATCTTGTTTTAATGCATGGGTGGAGAGATGAGAAAAAAAAAATGCTTTTGAGGGAGATTTTTTTTTTTTTACACTGCTCAGCTGTATTTGGCCGTCCCCTCCACTCTGTCAGCTGACTTCACATTCCTTAGTCAGTGTGTGTATTAGCCTGTATGTGTTTTTATGCGTGTGTGTTTGCATGCACAAAACATATAAATCCAGGACACCAGACATGTGTGGATCTGTAAGTGATAAATCAGCCACACACTATACTCCATCCTTTCGTTCTCCTCTCATTTTTCTGTCCCACATTACTGGGCGATGATGTATACGATGTATGTTACATTATTATTTTATTATTAGAAGACAAAGACGCTGATGACATTTACTAACTCACTCCAGACCACAGACTCATCCCTCAGCGCTGCATCACAGAGACTCTTGGAGGGTTGGACAAATATTATGCTTAAGGAAACACAGTAGTGCTCACAGTGTCCAGTAAGAAAAACGATATGGAAATATGGATATGCAGCACAATAAAAAACATTTGAAAATGAGATCTACGTTGGCGTCTTAAAAAATTAATTTGGTCACATTTTATTTGACTGAATAATGATAATATTCAACTTGGCATCAACCTGGTATCAACTGCATTTTACAAATGAGTCAGTGTTGATGCTTATCTTCATGTCAGCCTGGAGTTCATACAAAGTTGAATATTAACATTAGATGCTTAAAATAACTTGTTACCCTTAGTTTTCTAAAACCAAGTGAAAATTTCTGAATTCTTTTCAATAATTTCATTTGTTTCCAGTACAAATCAACTTTCTTGTATCAAGTGGCATTCTGTTGATAAAAATGCGGTGATCAGGGTTTTTCAGTTTTTTTAGTTATATATATATATAAATTCCCATAAACTTTCTGTGTTTAAATATGTACCTAACTTTATACACAGAATATTATAGGAATATGGGTGTATATAGGATTTTTCTTGAAGCATTATGTGGTTAAAGGCTTATACAGTGGTTACATTTTGCAGCTTTTAAAGCCTAATACACACCTAACGATATAGAAAATGCATGCCTTAATTAAGTTTAGAGCTGCCAAATGGGAGCCCCTGTTGTTATGTTTTTTTCCCATCTCCCAGCAAACAATGGCAAATCAGCAGAAGTGATTCAGATATAGTTTTGATAGGCATCTGCTCTGCACACCCTTGGTCAGTGCTGCAGCAGCTGCCGTGGTTTTAATGAGATCCTGGAAATCACAGCTGCAAGAGACAAGCCAACACCTCACTCTCCCCTGGGTGAAGCACGACTCAGCAAAAACAACAGCTTACAGACATACGACACCCAGGAGTGTCATGCATCACGCATCTGATGGACAATTTGCTGTGTTTTGTTTAATGTCGAATGTCAGAGGATGGACATATGGAGGCAGTCGGGGGGAAACACAGACGCGAGCGTACAATGTAGACAACTTTGAGAGGGTTTGCTTATTTTTGAGACTGTCTAGGCCAGGCGGAGCATGCTAAGAGCTCAGTGGTGTGTGACCAACCACACATGATTCTGGCAACAGATGTTAGGGAACGGTCCAGTCTGCAAACATCTGTGCAGCCCCCCCTGCACCTCTCCTGCTCTGCTGCTGTTGTCCAGTGGTTAAGGTGGCATGGTGGGTCAGTGATTTGAGTGACAGAACAGTGATGGGATACGGAGAGTGTGAAAAAGGATAGGGTCTGTGTTTTGTGTGTGTGTGTGTCTTTCCTCTACCTCAGCGTGGCTTGAAAGATGCCATAAGAAGGCCTGTATGGAAAGTGTGGGAGGTGAAGTGTGTGTAACGTTGAACGTCTCCATCTTAACAAGTCATTTAGACTCATATTGAGTCTTTACATTTTATTTTTCTCCAAACCTGTGAAGCTAATCAACTTGCTTCCAGAATTTCTTGAACCAGTTGCCATTTTCTTGATACTAGTGGGCAGATCTCCCTTATTCTGCCTTGTTTCAACATATTTACACTCATTCCCAGAAAAAGTCCTGAAACAAGTGAAACTGAACTGGAAACAAGTGGAATTATCTCACCAAACAAGATTTTTATACATGTTTTAGGGAAAAAAACATGTTAGAAGTTGCAACAAATGTCTGCTTGTCAGAAAGTGATGATGGAGAGCCAAGTAGCTTTGCACCAGCGTGTGAATTATCAGACTGTAACTCAAAAGTGCGTGAGAAACAGCTGCTCATGCCAACATGACTGCACTGTAGCATGTTTGTATCTGACTTCATGTGCATCTATAGGAATGTGGAACAGGGGATGAAGACAAAGTTAAAGGTTATAAACTTCACTATTTTAATGTTAAGTCCTTCATTCTTGTGCTTTTTCGCCATTAACGGGCTACAACATGGAAATTACTGGCTAATATTTATGTCAGGCTCTGTAACTACAGCAAGAACAAGTCACAAGGGAGGTGACACCTGTATCGAATACAGTGAATAAAGTGTCAGGGTGTTGGAGCACCATGTTTACATGCCTCTGCTGTCACCATGACAACGTTATGGTGCTGTTGTCCGACACTGAACAGAAGCCTGTTGTATGGTCCTTCTGATCTGCAGCCACGTGTTCTGTCAAGATATTTCCTCTCCTTCACAAACACCTACACACACACACACACACACACACACACACACACACACACACACACACACACACATGAACACCTCACTGGCAGTCAGTTTCCCCGGGTTCTTCTCGTGTTGGGACGTTTGAGTTCTGCAAGAAGGTAAAAGTGTACACATATGCAGCAAATACCATCGTTGTGTATTATACCGTTGATTCAAAAATGAGCTGGATATCATTGTATTTTATGAACCTTAAATAATCAGCATTCATTTGCTATCAAATGCGCACTTTAGTCACTTTTAAAATGAATTATTTGTCTAATATTCATGAAATATATATATTTAAATTCCATGTAGTATTCGATACTAGGCTTTGATGTTGGGTGCAGATTCAAAACAGCAGATACGGCAGCTATGATAATCAATTCATAGTTAGCAAATAAGTACATTTCTCAAAATAAGTTTCTGAAATTACTTGAAATTGAGCTTTGTAAATATATGTAACATTTCAGAGATGTTTTTTTTATCACTATATTTGTCATCTAAAATTGCAAATTGCAAATTGCAAATCATAATTTTATAGCTAAAATACAATTAATTGATGTTTTGCTTTTGCTATTGCTGTCCTTTTTGTCTTGTTATGCTGGGGTTGATATTACATTCAAAGCATTCAGCCATATTCTTTGACTCTCTAGCCATAATAACTCCTCTGTTATTTTGTGGAAAGAAGAGAGGAGTGAGTGTGGATGTCATGCCATTAGATGGTGGGTGAAAGTTTGCACCTACTCCACAAAACCTCAAAACACTTTCAGGCTCTTAAAAAGCTTTTGTTGAATGTGTTTACTCTATGAGATGCTATTTGGTGGCAAAGTATGACCGAATGTTTTTCAAAACCTGCCAAATGTCTCAGGACGAAGGAACTTCTTGCTCTCCTGTTCTGCCTGTCTCCTCTAAGAGTCTGCCACTTGTTTCAGAAGAAATATTAGTACTTTTTTTGGTTTGAGGCAGAAAGATCAGTTTTGAATAACTCTCTGATCATCAAGGCTACTAACACACAGTATTACAAACCAGCTTTTCACCCATTTGTTCATTTTTCTTCACTTAAGTGAGGCAAAATAAAAAGTATAAAAGTGTAAAAGAGTCAGACACACTCTTTCATCACTCCCTTTCTCTAACTTTTGCTAACTGTGAATCTCAAGTATTAGTGTCGTCCTCCAGACTGTTTCACTGAGCTCCTGGGGAATCAACAGGGCCTCACATGATAAAAAGGAAAAAGGATCAATGTTCAGAGGAGGAGTGTCACTTACAGACAGAGATAACACCAAGTACAGCTTTATTCCTGAACATTCCTCCCACCTCCGCCTTTTATCTTCAACTCCCACAGATCCCACAATATGAATATAGATTCATATTGTCGGCGAGGATGTTGGAAACAGAGCGTAGCTACAGCACATGGGCCAAAAGCATGTTCAGAGGCTGGATGGGAAAACTTGCCGGCGCTCCTCTGGACTCTTTGGGGTGTCTGGCTTCTGTCACAAGACGGGTCTCCTTCAAAGACCAGCTCTCACGGAGGGAGAGAGTGGCACGGCTGTGCTAAAATCACCAGCCGACTGAGAAAAGGTCAGAGGGCAACAAAGGTCCGTAGAAGTCGTGACTGAGCGGATGCAGAGGATGTGGGTTAGAATTATGAATTCAGAACAAACCACGCTGTGATGAGATACGAGCTAAGACCAGGACTGGAACTGGGGTTGTTTCTAAACTACGACTGTGGCTGCAAAGGACTAGCGTGGGTTGAAACAGAGATCTCTGCTGTAAAGACCGAATTTGCTCACAGAAGTAGACCTCAGGAGTGCAGCTGAGATCTTGATTACAATTACGATTACGATTACAATTCACACTTGGCAGACATTTTTATCCAAAGCGATGTACATATGAGATTTGAATACACTAACAAGCAAAGATCAATTCAGGAAAGATCAATTCATCTGGAGAGTGGCTGTTTGGAGGAGAGCTGTTGGGGGTTAGATCATGGGCGTAAGACTAGGAGGCAGTCTGGGCTGCTCAGCTGGACCGCAACTCTGTGAACTCAAAACTGTGTTTGTTGGAGCAGGCGTCTCTGTTCTGGCTTAAAGGAGGAAAAAGACATTAGGCAGGCAGCCACATGTAGGCATGAGTGCATTCTTCGACAGCAGTGGTACGCCGTCGTGCGGTTTAGCGGAGGGCTGCATGCAGCCAGCCGCTCTGACAGGTACCTGCACTGCATCTCCCTCAAAGTGCCTCTCCTGTCTCGTCTGCTTTTCTTCCTGAGATGACTCCTGGCTCATTCGACTTCTCATAATGAAGATTTTTGTTGACTTGTGAGTCTCAGTCACAGTCAACTGCATGTCACCATTATCGGAAAGAAATTATTATACAGTGTACTTTTAATTAATTTGCCTATCCCTTTTTTCTGGATGCCTGTCACTGCAGTAACTAAAGGGAAGTAGCCAATAAATTCACTGAGCTTATTTAGATTAAAAAATACATTTGTTTATTAAAGAATCTACTTTTAGCCCTGGGCAAATTCAGATGCAGTTTGTCTGGGCTTTTCATTTTATCTTCTGTGTGTAGTACTTGAGGTAGGACAAGAATGGTCTTATTAACACCAGTGGGAGAGCTGTGCTTGTACCTGGCATGCCAGGGAGTTAGCTAGGAGGTGACAGAAATACTTCACACACTTGTAAAATAACTCTTGAGTGACAAACAATGAATGCATGTTCATACAAGCATTCTCATTCTCTTGTGGCACATATTATTCATACATGAACAAGCTGTTAAAGCCAGTCATGTTCATGTCTTCATCGTGCACATAAAACTGATGACTGTGCCCAAAAGTCACCAGGATGCCACAGCAGGACAGCAAAGAGAGGTTTCTTTCACTGCTGCAGAGATGGAAAACAATGTCAGTATTCAAAAAAAAAAAAGTGATAAGGATATTTCAGACACCCCCAAAGTATCATAGCACAAAGAATATCTTATTGTCCCTTACCCAAAATGCATCCGTTATCTATGCTATGGGGACCAAGTACTTGTTATGTTTTATGAAAACTGGAGGCATTTTTGTGCTCAGAATTATAGAAAAGTGGTATCTTCTTGCAATGAAACTTATTTGTCAGCAGTCAGGGTCAGTTTCAGCCCTGTAAAAGGACAGCAGTGTGACAGAATCAACTTCATGACATTTATTACGGCTCCCTCTTGTGGCGAACTATAGTCTGCGCAGGAGTGTGATCCAGCACAGCAGGACTGACACATTCATCCTGAGGAATTGATCATTTTAACAGTCTGGGGCCTTTGAGGAAGAGCCATTCACACTCTAGTCCATGTGATATTCAGTTTTCCAGTATGAATTTAACTTGAATATATGTCACTGACTATAAGAATAAACAGTCAAGGAAAATATGTGGTGTTCAGTCCATAAGCGTTGTTGTTTAGAACTACAACTAAATAAAACTAAATCAAATTCTTTTTTTTGTGCTGGATTTTTATTAGAGGATGCAAAGAAACAATAAAAAAGTTAGAGTGCTATCCACAACAAATGAGATGTGCTCTAAAACATAAGAAACACCACTAATGAGATATAGTGTTTTCTGACTTCTGATTTTTGATTATTAGTAGTAGCATTTGTTTGATGTCGGCAGCTCAGAAAAAAAATGGAATACTTCAAGGATGTGCTAATATTTATAGTGAGGTTTTCAGAATAATGTGTTTTGGTTTTGTTTGGGGTTTTTTTCAAAGTTTTCAAAACCTTAGAATGCAGGGCCAATTTCACTCTTTCATTTGTCAGTGGGATATATGCCACGCAGTTTCCTGCATCACTGGTTTTCTCATTCCACTCTCTCTGGGATTTGCAAAGCTGAGCAGAGTTGAGAAGCAAAATGGGAAACAAATTCTGGGTCTTGTTTGCCAATATTCCCCAGTTAAAAAATGCTACATTTATTTTATCACACTGCTGACAGCCATATTGTACACTCTGGGAGGAACAAATATTGTCTGTGGTGCCAGAATGGCCTGCATTCTGCAGTTCCAATGTATTTCCAGCAGATAGAGACAGACTGGGGTTCATGTGTGCTGTGGGCTCACAGCTTCCTGTTGTTGGCACTGTGCAAATGTGCTTGTAAAATTGACTCTTCGTACGCTGAATTTTCATCTACTTACCAACTTACAAGCTCCAAAGTTATAGTTATGTAATGTCCTGTCTTCCCTTCCTACAGGCCATGGTCATGTCTCCCCTCCCTGCACCCCTCTTTCTGATGCTGCTACCGCTTGCAGTGCTTCCTCATGTTCGTGGTGGGGCATACTACGGACACAAGCAGCACCCTCAGCATCACCAGCCAATGCAACACCTCCAGCACATGGGCAAAGAAGGCTTCCCCCAGCAACAGTACCTTGGCAAAGAGATGCCCTATATGCAGTACCCCCACTACAGGAAGGAGCTTCCCCAAATGCCCATGCACATGGGCAAGGAGAATGCTCGCAAAGGGGGTGGCTATAATGGTGGACAAGACAAAGGTGAGAAAATCAGAGCCATAAAAACATTTAAAAGACATCAGTAATATATTGTTCAAGATTTAGATTAAAAATGTTTTTGATTGGCTTATACTTATTTTGACTGAACCAATACTTATTGGTTCAGTCGAAATACTTACGGGTATTTAGACAGTGGGGGGTGAGATGCAAGTGACATGGATCTATAACAATTTTTCAGTGAAACAGTTACCAGATAAAAAAGACAGGATGCAGTGTTTCATTGTGTATTATTATGGACAGCGGTTAACATAGTGTTACTGTGTGGCTTGTGAATTAACATGTGTGAAACCACATCATCACAACTGATCAGACTGTTCATTCTTCCACAGACCATTTTCTTCCTAGATTGTCTTATAGAAAATGTTATGTCAAGAAGATGTCCCTAAGATTTTGTACATTGAGTATATACATGAATATATACATTGAGTGTGTGCTAATGTGCATGTATATGGGGGAATGATGCATTTGTGCTTTAATGGTTTTGCGCTTTTTGTCATAGTGTTTTCTGTTAGATACACCTATGATTCTAAATTGATTCAATCTTAAGATTCAATCAAAACAGCTTTTATCTCTGGATCAGCATTTCTGGTTTGATATTTATCCCATTCCTCACAGGGCAAACTATCCCTAGTGGTGCTGAGGGAATTCCCCAAGGGGAGCCAGGCCCAGCTGGGCCGCCAGGACCTGAAGGACCTCAAGGTCCTCCAGGACCTCCAGGGAATGGACAGCCAGGACCTGCTGGACGACCAGGCCCTCCAGGTCCACCAGGATTGCCTGGTGTGGGCAAACCAGGTTTGCCAGGATTGCCAGGCAAGCCTGGAGGAAATGGGGAGCCAGGGCCACAAGGAGAAATGGGCCCAAGTGGTGGAGAGGGGCCAATGGGACAGCCAGGGCCCCAGGGTCCACCAGGACCACCTGGGTTGCCAGGAATAGGTAAACCAGGGGGGCAGGGACTGCCAGGTCAACCAGGACCCAGGGGAGAGCCAGGGCATAAAGGTCTTCCAGGGTTACCAGGGTTACCAGGACCCAAAGGAGACAAAGGGATGGGCCTGCCAGGGCCACCTGGTCACAAAGGGCTCCCAGGCCCCCCAGGGCCTCCTGGTGCAGGAGGGTTGCCTGGCATTGGAAAACCTGGACTGAATGGGATTCCAGGGCCACAAGGACCACCAGGGAAGCCCGGACCTCCTGGAGAAAAAGGCCCAGCTGGGCCACCTGGCGAAGGCGGACAGCCTGGCCCACCAGGTCTGCCTGGACAGGGTAAACCAGGTCAAAATGGTTTGCCAGGACAGCCAGGCATGCCAGGCGGGAAAGGTCATCCAGGACCCCCAGGTTTACCAGGAAAACCAGGACTACCTGGATTTGGCAAACCAGGATTCCCAGGACCTAAGGGTGATAAGGGTATGGGTGGTCCACCTGGACCCCCAGGACCAAAGGGAGATAAAGGTCATGGAGGATTGCCTGGAATGCTTGGACCCCCTGGACCAAATGGCCCACCAGGTCCCCCAGGCCCTATGGGACCTCCAGGAGGTGTTGGTGCACCTGGCCCAAAAGGGGAAAGTGGCGAAGGAGGTCCTAAGGGGCTTGATGGAGCCAAGGGTGAGCCTGGTCCCTCTGGACTTCCTGGTAAGGATGGTCTACCTGGAGAGGATGGAGAGCCAGGGCCAAGGGGTCCACCAGGACCTGCTGGTGGTAAAGGGGAAGGTGGGCACAAAGGTTTACCAGGTACCCCTGGTCCTCCAGGGCTTCCTGGGCCAAAGGGACAGGGTGGATTACCTGGGGAAGTGGGTCCTCAAGGTCCTAAAGGAATTCCAGGTCTAGATGGTGCAGCAGGACCAGTTGGCCCTCCTGGTCCTCCTGGGACAAAAGGAGATATTGGCTCTCCTGGTCTGCCAGGCATTGCTGGTGAGGGAATTCCAGGTGTTCAAGGTCCAATAGGCCCCCCAGGGAAGGAAGGCCCAGCAG
The DNA here is from genome assembly GCA_900302555.1 of Myripristis jacobus. Taxonomy (NCBI): domain Eukaryota; kingdom Metazoa; phylum Chordata; class Actinopteri; order Holocentriformes; family Holocentridae; genus Myripristis; species Myripristis jacobus. Next base: position 19,922 of record OMLB01062174.1, read on the forward strand.
GGCCACCTGGACGACCTGGTCAGCCCGGTCCCCCTGGACCGCCAGGCCCATCTGGATCACCTGCTCTGCCCCCCGATATGGCTGGAGTCCTCCCTGGAATGGGCCCTGGACTGGATGGTGTTAAGGCTGGTGGTTATGGCAAAAAGGGAAAGTATGGAGGAAATGGCGCAGAGGTAATGGGTGCCAGTGGGTTGGAAATGCCAGCATTCACGGCTGTAGTAACAACTCCCTTCCCACCCGTGGGCACTCCCGTGATCTTTGACAAGCTCTTGTACAACGGTCGCCAAAACTACAACCCCCAGACAGGTATATTCACTTGTGACATGCCTGGTATTTACTACTTTGCCTACCACATTCACTGCAAAGGAGCCAATGTATGGGTGGCTTTGATGAGGAACAATGAGCCAGTAATGTACACATATGATGAATACAAGAAGGGTTATCTAGATCAAGCATCGGGGAGTGCAGTATTACCTCTACAGCCTGGGGATACTGTGTATATCCAGCTGCCCTCAGATCAGGCCGCAGGACTTTATGCTGGCCAGTATGTCCACTCCTCCTTTTCTGGGTACTTGCTGTATCCGATGTAAAACCGCACACTGCAGGAAGGCAAAGATTTTCGTGAAAATAAGTGCGTGCATATTGATGTGTAATGTAAACCATGATTCTGAAATTATTTCAAATGAAATATATTGGTCAACAGAGATGGGAGGACAAGTTGGAATTGTCCCAAAGAAAATCTGAAGTATGAGTGTGTCTGTATAAAGCAGCTTCTATAGTCATGTATTTGGGAGTACAAGGATTTCTATATTTACAGCTCTGAACATATAAAAGAATGTATAGAACTTGAAATTCAAAGATGACCTTACATTTTTCATTTTGTAAAAAAAAAAAAGACTCACAAGAGTTTGATTCATAATTAGTGTAATGTCTAGGGAAGATAAAATGTGCAGTATAATTCCAGTAACACTGTTGTCACAGTGTCATGTTTTATTCCTGCCCAAATATTATGTTCTTATCAAAACTGGCAGCTGCCCATGTGGCAAAGAATGTGAAATAGAAAACTTAAAGATCATTTCATTTGGTAGGACATTTATATTTTTAGCATGCATACTGTTCCTAGATATGAATACATTTTTGTCTAGCTCTCTTTTGTCAACAGGTAAAGGTACCTTGAAATCTTGAAAATGACAACACAGACCACTGAAAAATAGTTTGCATTGCTGTAGTTTGTGTATGTTTTGGAAGTATAAGATCATTTCTGGCTGTCTAGCTTGCAGATGACTGAGGGTAAGAGGGGAGAGAGACATTAAAGAGGTGTTTAAAAGCTGCCAACTGTGTGTTAATGTTGCCATTACACAGGTATTGTTTATTGTCATGTCAACTGTTGACATGAATATAGAATGCACCATGTCAAAACTATTGTAAGAAATACATTTATACACACAAATGTATATGTATGTATAATTCCTCACAAAGAATGTGGCGAGGAATTATATGTCTTATAAATACTTTCAGTGCCCACTTTATTCGGTCCACCTGTACAGTCTAATGCAGTTCTACGCAACAGCATAAATTCTACCTTTTAAGAACATTTATATGTTCATTTTTTGTTGACTTTGTGAAGAATGTGTCAATTTAATTCTATATTTATTACTGAGATTGTAATTTGCAGAGGTCTTCGACTACATTAAATAGAGAGGTGTTTCTAATTTTTTGTCCTCCCTATTTATATATATCAAGAGGGACAGAATAGTAGAAACACCTCTCAATAAAATGCAGTCCAGTCCAACAGTAGCACTATGAGCTTATGCCAAACATAGAATTGAATGAACACTATTACTGTGACAAAAAGAAAACCTGAGCATTATAGGCATCATGAAAGTAAACTTCATGACACAACAGTTGTATTGATTGCATTATATTGTGCAGGTGTACCTAATATAGTGGCCACTGAGTGTATATGTCTTTTGTTAAAGACATGAAGTATTTAAGGTGAGACGGGCATGTCTTGATAATGTAGGACTGTCAATTTTTAAAATCCAATGAGGGGGCAGCCTAACTTACTTTACAAAATGAAAGGAAGTACTTGAAGCTGCTGTGTATACCAAAGGCAAATTGGTGAAAATTGGTGGCTGAATGTTAATGGACTCAGGAGGGTGTGCATATTAAAAAGTTTTAGGTGCTTTCAAATGGGAAACGTTACTTTAAAATTAGATTATTGTAATTAAATAATCACATGCATGGAATGTTACCTGAGCAGTTGTGTTTCTGATTGACAATTGCTCCTATGAGTAAGATTCAAAGTGTGAGAATGTAACCTCTAAATAATATTTTAGCAGTTGCATATTGGCACCAGCTCTGACGCTGCATGAGATTTGTCATAGGCATTGGGCAAATGTATGGTTTCATGGGTTTAGTAGTGTTGTATTGCCCCTTTTGTTATGACAGCATGGAAGTCAAGCAAATTCAGTTTTGCCCTGAAACATTAAAATTACTGAGATCATCAGTAACCTTTCTTGGTGTATCTGTCTTTCACCGATGAAATGATGCAGTAGTATTACTAACTAAATGTCAGAAAGCACAGACCCATTTCAGTTTCAAAACACTCTCTATTCATTTTGGAAATAAACTGTGACCTGGTGGTTCCTGAGTTTTAAGAGAATAATAATAATAATGATAATAATAATAATAAACTATTGTTGTGTTGTAAGCAACAATCTTGAGAAAGCTAATAACATTTATAATGCATGACATTCATAAGCCATTTTTGAGTTTGTATGGATAGTTATTGGCCTAGTGCCACTGCTTTTTTTTGTTTGTTTGTTTGTTTTTGTTTTTGTTTTTTTGTTTTGTTGTTGTTGTTTTTTCAGAACTGAGACAACAAGTGAATTATGACTTCCATAACACATTTAGTACACCTGTAGTGTTCAGTTTCACATGATTTACTGCCAACTTTGCAATTTTTGCCTGCCTGGCTCCAGTGTGTCTGAAAAGCCAATCAAGCACAACTCAAGTATCATAAATACATTTTAAAAAATCCATCTTAAAACAAGGGACTGAAAAAATATATTTCCCGTATATCGAAGCCCACATAATAGATTCAAATTGAGCAGTTACTGGTAACAACAATTCTCAGCAATAACTGTGTCAATTATTTATTATATTTTGAATGATGATCGCCTGCATCTTTAAGTGAGGAGTACTTCAGTATGAAACCTTTGAAGGAAAATAAATATATTTTCCCATTTAACCATGGTGCTAAAATGTTCAGTGTAACCAAAGAAACGTTTTGAAAAGAAAAGTCTTGATGTTATACATTTCTTATTATTGTCTGTGTTGTTTTTTCTAAATAAAAATGATTTAATAAAGATATTGTAGCTGATCTCTTTATTTCTAGCCTTATACAGCCTTATACTCTGAATAAGACTGGCATGAGGATAGAAAACTGTCTTGTTACATTCACTGTACACTTGCACGCTGACAGATGGGCTTGTAGTGGAAGGTAGTTCTGCAATAATGCTCAAGGTGACGATATTTTAGTTGTAGCAATTATCATGCACACCCTACCTGAGTAAGCCATTCTGCAACAACTTTCAAACACAAGGCTGAATTGTATGTACCAAATGTAATGTTCACTCAGCCAGAAACAAAGCCATTCATTAAATGTTTTCGAATGCATACAGCAGTCATGGTGTATATGGAGTATAATGCCTAAGTGACAACTAAAACAAAATACCATTTGCAAGCTCCTTAAACAAGCTCCTTCTTTTATCTGTTTTGGTTGGTAGTGCACATCACTCCATGAATGTAATGTCCCAAGTTTGATTTTGACAGGTCATCCTTAGGGCCACAGCTGTTTTTCAATCAATCAATCAAATTAAATGCCAGGAAAGCAATCATTGTCACTTGTCAAGTTTCAGAAAACATAAGACAAGCAACATGAGAAATATGGGCTTTTTTTTAATTTATTTTTTTTATTAAACAATCATTAGTGATGACAGCTTGTTCCTCCACCTACTCATGCTCCATATTTTCTGACGGTGTGTCTCCAGTATCATGCAGTTCTCAGGAAACTGTATGGTAAGTAGGACGAGGAAAAATGAATAACCTGCAGGTAAGTTTCCAAAGTGAAGTACAGGGATGACCAAAAGGTGCGTGCAAAATTTCCATGTTTTCCACCAAAATAAGCCGTAGCCTGATTTCATTTTAGAGCTCTGAAAAAATATACAAATGTACTATTCTGTTCATTTTTTTCAATGTGATACGATGTAATAGTAGTATAAAGTGGTGTTTTATGGGGCGAAATGTCTTGGCTTGATTTGAAAGGGCTTGGAAAACACCAGTGGTGAGGATAACACCAGCTGGCCTCTGGGAGGAAGGAAGAGGGGGGGAGGGATAATGATGCTGATGCTGATGCTGCGGGGGGAGGTGTTCGGACTCGAGGCTCAGGTCGTGCGCGTGCGCAGATCCGCTTCATTCATCCCACCTTATTGTGTGCGCACATTTGAACACCAGCCTTGGCAAGATTAAAGCAAATACGACTCGGTAAGCATTGTCACCAGCTCCACTATCCACGGTGCTGTGTTCCAGTGACATGACTAAACTATTTGGCTGATAATCCGACCGACGCCAGAGCAGCCAGTACAGCTGCTTGTTTTAGAGGCAGGAGAGGACAGTCAGCGGCTTCAGCTAACGCGTTAGCCCGCTGCCAAGATAATGCATTTACGGCTTTTGTTTGTTTGTTTGTTTATTTGTGTAGTTTTTTAGCCAGCGATTTGGTTTTTGACTCAGTTTGTGTCTCGGAAATGCATATAACTGCACCTGTCATCGTCATGTGGGATATTATGGGCTAGGCTGGGTATTACATTATGGCTCCATGTTATCCTAATCTGAAATTAGTAAACCAGAAATGTGAACCCGTTTCCGGGCACGCTATGGCAGCAGTTTTATCCAATCTGCTACAGCATCACTCAACTAAATACAGCCGTAACTGTCCTGTGTATGGGTGCTGTGTGTATAAATGTGGATGCATCTTGTATGGATGTCTTCTCATGTAGTTATATTGTGGTTTATAATGTAGATGTACCCATGTATTTATATGAGGCTCTGTTGCAACAAATTTCCTTTAATGGGGACAATAAAGATCTATCTATCTGACTGATGTGTCGGTTGCTGGTATGGGATTTGCTTTATGTGTTTGCAGGCTACTCTCAAAATGACATCTCGAGGAGGCTCCAGAGCTGCTGCCACTGATGGAAATGGCGTTAAATACAAAGAGAAGGTGATTCCACATTACCAGATGAGGTAAGGAGCCTGAGTCTGTTTCTCATCTACGAGATTTGATTTGTCATAAAACATGCAGGTGGGTGAGAAATTAAAGGCTTTTGGCCGCCAGGAGCCACCAGAACGGCTTCAGCGTGTCCCGGGAGAGGTTCTTCATGTCTCTGAGGCTCAACTGGAGTTCTCCCAAAAGATATTCCCTCATTTGGTGTTTTGATGTCTATGGTGGAGAGTGCTGAGGGATTTACATAATTTTCATCCTCATCAAACCACTCAGTGTACTCTCATGTCCTGTGGACGGGTTGATTGTCATCCAGCAAGAGACCACTCCACTAAACTCATTTATTCATCTTTTTCCTTTAATTATTCATCCATCTGTAAGTGTTTTTTGTTGATATGAGCCAGTATCCAAAAGAATCTCTCTAAATGCATCCTAATTATCTAATGTCTCTTTGCAGTGCCTCTCTGAAGTCAGAGATTCGGAAGTTAAACTTGGTCCACCTCTTGATCTGGCTCCTGGTGGCTGCCCAGGTGACCGTCAGCCATTTCAACCTGGTGTCACATGACACGGTAGCGACACCATACCAGTGGGAGTACCCCTACCTGCTCAGCCTCCTCCCCTTGCTCCTCAGCAGTCTGTCACTTCCAAAGAACAACATCAGTTACCTGGTCATTTCCATGATCAGCTCAGGGTTATTCTCTGTGGCACCTCTCATCTACGGCGGTATGGAGATGTTCCCTGTGGCCCAGCTGCTCTACCGCCATGGCAAGGCCTACCGCTTCATTTTTGGCTTCTCTGCCGTGACTGTTATGTACCTTGCGATGGTGATAGCGGTTCAGGTGCACGCCTGGCAGATCTATTACAGCAAAAAGCTGTTAGACTCATGGTTCAATGCCACTCAGGAAAAGAAGAAGAAATAATGGAATGAAGAATGTGACTGGACGAAACTGTGTTTTTCTGTTCATTCATATATTGGCCATGAGTCTTATTTGTGTTATTTATTCAGTCATCATTCATCCTTCAGTAGCATACCTTAGCAAGTCAGAATGAGCTTACATGCAGCTGTAAAATAGAACTATACAGTGTTGCCATGATTTGAATGAATGGAGTAAAAGCAAGTTCACTCTCAATCAAAAGCAATACTGAAGGCCTGATACAGCGTGGTTAACAACAGCTCTGTATTAAAGGAAGCAGGTTTACCTTGGTTGTGTGCAAATGTTTTCTCCCTGTCCCCAGGCCATCCTCTCACTGTCACTGGATCTCAGTTTTTGTACCATTAGTAAAAAGGGAAAGGTAATGGTCATAAATGGCTCTACTGTTGTTTCTTTCCGGTCTCCTCAGAAAGCCATCTTACTGCAAGACAAAATAAACTTTATTTATTTCTTCTCCCACTTATGTGAATTTGATGTCTGATCATTTAACCGAGGTTGTGTGTGTCACCTAGGTGTGTAACAATACGCTGCTGGTAATTCGGCCCAGCTGGTCTGCGGCTGCGCACGCTGAATGCCACGTACTGGTTGACGTTGACAGCCGAGACACTTCCTGATGCTGGCAATCAGGTCTGGCTAGCTAGCTAACAGATTTAATTTTCACAGTGCTGGGAAAACCTGCCAAACAAAAGGAGGTCAAGTCGTCTGATTCAGGTAAGAGGGGTTTCCTCAATCTGGAGCCCCACTGAAGCACTGTGTGTCTGTAAACCACACGCCAGCCTTTGCGGAGCCGTTACTTGCCTGTTATGTTGCTAACTTAGCTAATTAATGGTTAGCGTTAGCTCGCTAGCATCACGGTAGCTTCGTAGACAGCTAACGCTAGCACGCCCAAACAGGTGTCGGGAATGATTCATGGGATTAATTGTTCTTCCATTGACGTTTTAAGGAGGATAAATTTTAAATATTAAGCGAATAAGACTACAGCTTACCTGCCCTCTCAGTGGCCATCAAAGATGCTAAGTCACACAATAAGTCGCATTTTCAGGGGCCGGTTGCTAAAAAGTGAAACTGGCGAATTATTGTCCAGGAACTTATGGCTCACTATACAATATTGCTGGTCTTCATTTAGCGTACATACCCACTAATGGTAGTGGTGACATGAGAGAGTGGTACAACACCCTGATGTTGGCTAGCGTTAGCGATCGCTGGTGTATCAACGTTAGCTCAATTGCAATTTATGCGCCATTGACAGATGACTCTGCATTTAAGCGTCAGAGACAACTGTGTTAGTGTGATTCAGTCAGCCTTTAACTGTCGAGTGCTTCAACGTTACTCATGAAAACCGACTTTGCCGTAGAAACCTACTTTGAATTGTTTAGCTGTTTTGCTAAACGTTAGCTGGGCTGCACATTGGAAATCCCTAGCATCCAGCCAATTAATCATCTGTCAGAAGTGGGGACGGTGCAGCTCGCATTGAAATACATTCAGAGAGGTTTTCTATTCGAGTAAGCACATCATTTGATAATGTCTATCCAATCCCTTTATGGAGAAGATCAAGGGCAGCCCGGTTTTTTCACTACAGGCTGCTCAGGCTAACTTAGATGTAGATTTCAGCCTCCACACAAAATAACCTAAATCTAGTAGTTTGACCCATTTTGACGGTGCTTTACCCTGTTTCCCCTCGGGGATCAATATTAAGTATTTCTGTCTCTGATTCAGATTATATGAACCTTGAAACTATAGCCTCTATATCTATGATGACATCTCATCTTTCCCAAAAGTACACTTGGAGGCTTCTATTCTCTTATCAAATGGGTTGATGTTGTGGGTCAAAGTCTGTAAGGAGACCTGTACTAGTAGAGGACAGCCTTAATCACCTAATCAGGTGATATTTGAACCTTAGACTTTGGAAGCAGAGTACAACTGTGGTGCTGTCATTTCTAACATTTCATTTCAGTGAATTAGCATTGATTAGATTGTGACATTGTTTTTTTGTGAAGTGGTGGTGAGTAAGCTTCAGACCAAAATGCTGGCTGTGGAAATATGGTTTTGGGATGTGAACATAAAGCACTCCCTCCCCCGCCCGGCTCAAACAACACAATCATACTGTCACATTAACCAGGAGTATATTGTCAATGAGAAATGTTTTTTAAACTGAAGTTGACGCACACAATTTGATTGCAGTGAAAATCCTTTTTTTGCTTGTTTACATTTGTCTGGTGCTTGTTTAATAATTAGCCTAGAAGAAAGTCTAGCATAACAAAACCAATATGTAAATAAATAAAATGATATATTGTACAGAACAAATTCATTTGTAAGGCAAACTGCAAAGGTATAACAGGCATATTAACAAGGGCTGCCCTTGCTATTCTGTGACTTCTTAAAAAACTAGGGAGTACAAGGGTGCACAGTACACTGTACTGGATTCAGGTTCGATATTTTGTGCATAGTCAGCACGAATACAGCTGTGACTGAAAATGACTCATTATTTCTGAGGAGGAACAAAACAAACGTACACACCATAAACAGAACAGTAAAAAGACAGTAAGGTTTATTGTGCATCTGGCCTCTCATGGTATGGAGGCATATTGCTCCCACATCAGTAAAAGAAATACTGATCAGTATTGCCTTATAGCATGAAAAGCTTATTGTTATAACAAGAAGCTTTTCACGTTACAAAAAGATACTTTCATGCTCTACTGAAAGCTTTTCAAGTAATAATGATATAAAAAACTTACCATGGTCTAACAAGATAGTTATTATTATCTTGTTCTAGCATGAAACATTTCACGTTATAACAAAATAACTTACTGTTATAACGTGAAATGTTTCATGTTGCAACGAGATGAGTCTCTGGCAGAGGTGGAGCTCTGTGACTTCTACCTCTGTCATGAACTGGCATTTGGCCTCTCTCCATGGACTGGCATCACCTCGGCCCAAAACAGGGAGCTGTCTGTGTTTTGCACTGTTTCTACCGATCCTCATACTCATTTTTCCCTCTGTACATCCCCATACATTTTAAAATCCTTCTTTTTGCATGCATCCTGCTATGTCTCAACCCAGCATAATGAGCCATCACACTCAGTCTTTATTGATTCTCCTTATCTGCTGTCTCCCCTTATACCTTGGTGCACACCTCTCATCAGCATACAGCTTGATATATCTACATACCTGTTGACTGCTAAAAGCCTGTATACAGGCTGGGTAACATGGTAACCTTTATCTACTTTTTCGTTTGCGATACTCCCTTGTTCACCTTATGCACAGACAGACATGGAACACAGTACTCATTGCACTGGATTTATATTTTTAAAATCAATTATTGACATTGGATATTTTATGTTAAGTTCCCTTTTTATTGCCTTTTTGCTGTTTGTGTAATTTTTTAGCAAATATATCTGGATTTGAACTTGACAACATGTCCGGTGTCCCACATCATAATCCGGATTTAATCTTTTAATTCATTGTTGTTTTTGTCCTTAAAGTAACTGCTAATACATTGACTGATACTTTACTTTGTCTGGACCTCTGTGAATTAAGATAAATAAAAGAAACTAAGATGTGTAACGTTGGACAACCCGAAACACCGCAGTCAGCAAGTCCACGCAATTTTTATAACACATGATTTCAAGAAATGAGAATTCTTTTTTGTAAAACATTACACCGAATTTATGAGAAGAACTGAGTGAATTGTGAAAAATCTGTTTGAGTTCATTTACATTTTTAGATGACTAATGACAAGGCAACAATACAAGGTCGCAGTAGTGTCTCTGCACTGGGATGCCTGTGAGCTGATTTTTAATATTTTGCGAATTTTTTTTAGGCAAGTATGGTCTGGCCCCTGCTAATTCTACATATGATATTTTATCCCCCTATGAGCCAGTGCACAGCCTGAGATCTTCAGACCAGACCTTGTTCAGAGTCTAGGATTTGATCAAAGAAGTAAAAACCTACCAGTGCTTCGTTATTATACTCAAGTAATGGAATACAAATTACCTTTAATTGATTTTTGAGGAAGACAAGGGGGAAAATGAAACTAGACACGTTTCTTAGTTGGTCATTTTTAAAACAATTTCTCCTCTGATCCTATTAAGCGGTGGGAGCAGAAGAGGTCGGACAGCACCATGAACGGCCAGCTGGACCTGAGTGGGAAACTGATCATCAAAGCTCAGTTGGGCGACGACATCAGACGCATCCCCATCCATAATGAAGACATCACCTATGACGAGCTGGTGCTGATGATGCAGCGTGTCTTCCGCGGCAAGCTGCAGAGCAACGACGAGGTCACCATCAAGTACAAGGATGAAGGTGAGTGGACATAGCACATTGGTCAAGGACGAAGACAGCTCTCCCCTGTTATTAGAGGAAAAGTGTCAGTGTTTAGGGTAAGGTTTGAGTGTAAGTTGTGGTGTGATTTTTGAAGGTAAATGTCAGTATTTCTGAAGTTTTTCTCAGGCCAAGTGATTTGGTTGTCATATTGTCAAGGGATATAAGCTCCTGTCATCACTGTGTAAACATTTTTCTTTGGTATACAATAGATAATATGCTGTGCAGTGTGTAATCAGTTTTCACCTCTCCGTGTCTGTAGATGATGACCTCATCACAATCTTCGACAGCTCTGACCTCTCCTTCGCCATCCAGTGCAGTAGAATACTCAAACTCACTTTGTTTGGTAAGATATTCAAGCATTTTCCTGAAGAAAGCATTTTCTCAAGGTGCACATGAAGCCAGAATATCCTGGTAGTAGGCAGCTCTATTCAATTTAATTGTGTATCTCCCTTGCTGTGTAAACTTTTAGCCTGTGTAATGTTATAGTTTTTATTTTTCACTAGCACAATTACTTCATCTTGATAAACTGCAGTGTAATCCACTATGTATTACAGTTTTTTTTCCTGAATGCTTAAACACTAACAGTGATTCTTGAAGCACTATCTGTGAAACCATCACCACTTGTAGCCGATGCATTTACCAAGTGTGCCAAACTGAATGCACGTTCTCTGCCTTATACTCAGTTTCTAATTATGTAACACACTTTTTCCAAAACTGTAAACAACAACAACTCACTGCTTTACGCTCAGTTTGTTATTTGCTAACATACTTCCAGCAAAACAATAAACAGTGGTCTATTTCTACACTGTTTTGCCAGTTGCCTGTCCACATTTACACATGTGAAAACACTTGTACATGCTTGCTTGTGTCTGTTTACGACATGTATAACAACCTGCTGTCCTGCTTAGAGAAAAAAACGGAAGCCACAAGTGTTTTTCATTTATACTATTAGTGTGTAGCTGTGTGTTTTTCTGTTCTTATTCAAATGATGGTTTATGTGTACTATATTGACACAAAAACACGTTTTTAAAATAGCTTGAAGAGTTTTGCGAGAATTGTTTGCTTTTGCAAGAGATGTATATTGTTTTGCTGGTTTGGTGTGAGATTTTGTGGTTAGTGTGTAGAGTTTTGCGAAAAAGCTGATAGTTTTAAGGTTAGTGCCTAAGCAATCAGGGAAAAAAACCCTGTAAGATTCATTTACAGCAACCTGTCACTGGAGGGCAGTGCTTCACACAACAATGTTCATCTCATCACGTCCAAATGACAGTTGTCTCCACTCCCTTCTGACTAGTGCTGGGTGGAATTTCTATGCGTCTTGCACTACTGGTTCAGCACGTAAACAGCATGACAGCCAAACTCATGAATGCATTCATAAAAGGCTTTTGTGCCAGTTGTGATGGTTCCTGGCACCTCTCTTTGATATAGATTTGTGCCATCCCAGCCCAATCCCTGGGAATGCTGTCACAGTAACCCTGAAGCTCTGTAGCCATCTGAATTCAGGTGTTTATCACAGAAAACTATTTTTCATTCCCCAAACAACCCATAGAGTTGTCCCTCAACCGAGAAATGGGAGCCTTTTGTGTCAGTAGCACTATGTATATTACATTAAGCTTTGTTGTAAGATGAGGATTGGTGTTTTGTACAGGTCTGATTGTAGTGCAGTACCTTAGTTGCCATGTGCTTTGAATCAGCCTGTGTCTCTCAGTCTTTGTTTTGGCTATTCAGTGCGGTTTTATATGCATACACACACACACACACACACAACTGTCGAATCTGTAATGATAACATGATGTTGTTTCCTATGCTCTGCTCCCAATTAGTCCACTGCTGTTTCTACCATCTCTGCTTTTATTATCCAGGGAGCAGTAATACATATATATATTTAATATTTTACTCCTTGCCAATTACAGCTGAGCCCTGAATCACCATCACATGTCATGACCTCACAAGGAAGTAATATTCTCAGATGAGTGTTGAGATTCAGAGCGAGTGAGAATAGTTAGAAGCTCATGGCAGCCAGTGTCTCAGTCCAGTGCCTTTGACCTCCGGCATCTCTCCTCAGTGTCACACACTCACACATGGAGACATCCAGTAAGCCAAACAGGACTTGAAAGTGGTCAGTGCAGGTAATGCAGTGCCCCTACCAATAGAGTAGTGCATGAGCTGTGTTGATAAAAGATGAAGAACTTTCTCCAGTGTTTTTCGTAGTTAGCAATGCAGTGATGGGCCTGAATTGTTAAAATTTTACCAACTTCTCTGTTTCTGAACAGGCATCAAAGTCTCTTACTCAAACAATAAATTGAGGCTAATGTTGGCTCAATGGCTACTTTAGTGTTAGCTCACTTATATACTCCTTAAAAAAAAAAAAAAAAAAAAATCCATAGTACTGTGAAGCAAATACAACATACACCTAAACTGTGAAGCATTATTAATGTTCAGCCCAAGCACTCAGTAAGAGTTGTGTGTTCATTTGTTCTTTTTATCCCCACAGGTGGTAACGTGGAGGGGAGCATGCGTTTGGTTGTGTGTGTGCGCCTGTCTGTCTGTCTGCACCTAATCTCGCATACAACTGGGCCTATCACCCAAAAATTTTCTCTGCACAGTTATGACTGTATGATGAAGAATCTCTTATGGTTGTGGTGATTCAGAACCTTTGACAAATGGCTCTCGCTACTTTCTGCTCTCTTTTCATTCACTGTCTAGCTCACTTGATCCTAGTATATTTTCTGTATTGTACTATATTATATTTGAATCGTACAGTAATTTCATGTGTGATTTGAAAAGTGTTTGACTGTACAATTGGTTGCTGTCTCCTATAGGGTGGCCAATAGTCCAGAAAAGGGTAGATACACCTGGTAGAGATCTGCCGCGACTGCATGCACCCCTCTAGTTGTGTGTTAATTCAGTCTTGTGTTGTACTTTTCACTTTTTAGCATTATGATAAGGAACTAGGCACAAATGGACACTAGATGGTATAAAATGCATCCTGCCCAGGCACATAAAGCATCAGCACATTTGTCTAACAATGACATAGTCCAGTCAAATGTAATGAACAATGTGTCCTTGTACATTCATGGCCTAAACAGTTTTGTACAGCCCACTGCATTCCTTCTCGGTGAAAAACACACAGGCCTCTCCACGTGTAGCAGTAAGTGGCCCGCAGATAAGACAATATGAGCACTTATGTGTATCGTCAGTCTGTGTGCCTGTGTTCCCATGTGCACATCCACACATCCTCAGTATTTAGTGACGGTCAATTTGGCTCCAAACCCAACTGGTTTGTTTTGAGCTTCATGGGCTTTTGATTCAGAAATTTTCAGTGCATCAACGTGCTCACCTCTATAACTCTGTCCTAGACGACGATCTATACCAACCAGAGGATCAAGCTTAAGGCACCATCCCCACTGGGAAATAATCACAGTTAATAAGATTGAGAACATTGTGATTCAGAAATGTACAAAGACACCACATTAATATAATATAGGTAGGGGCTGGGAATCTGCGTCTTCTGTTAAAGTGATCAGGACTTTGAGTTCTATCCATCAGTCTCCTCCAGGTTGAACACACAGGGGGAGGCTGCTGTGCGGAGATGGAGAAATGTTTGACTTGGCTCAGCTGAGTTCCCTTAGCAAATAATGAATGATTTGCTCACATTCACATTTCTCCCTCTCTGTTCTTCCTTCTTCTTTCTTCATCTCCGTTATCTCCAGTGAATGGTCAGCCACGGCCTTTGGAATCCAGTCAAGTGAAGTACCTGCGCAGAGAGCTCATTGAGCTCAGGAACAAAGTCAACAGCCTCCTTGATAGCCTGGAGCCACCCACAGAGCCTGGCCTGGCTGCTACAACACAAGACAGCGGTAAACACTCCCACACACATGCAAACATTCATTCCTTACTTGAGTCTCTTGATTTACAGTATGTGCAATGATTGGTCACCAAATTATTTCAGTATGAGTACAGTTGATTTTAGTCTCTGATGAGGAAAAACACCCATGTATGTGTGCATGAAATTCAGATTTTGTTTAAAAACAAAGCATATTTTTTTGTGCAACAACACTGATGTATCAGAAAACAGACACCATTTTTGTGAGAGACATTTCTCTCTGAGCTGTTTTGAAACATGAAAGTGGTTAGCGGTGCAGAGTACACTAAGGAGAAAACATGCCGAAGAAAGCTTTGCTCATAATGGCGCAACTTCATAGAAACAAAAGAACCAGACGTTGTAGTATAAATTAAATAAAAACTGACTAGGAAAATCCTGCAATCATATCAATGTTATACGAGGCTTTCTCCATTCTGTCTTTGTTTTTGTAATGCTTTGATGATCCCACAACAACATTCCAATGATGTTTAGCATGGGATCTGGAACCAGATTGAGGCAAACAGGTGGATTTGTTTTTCCTCAAGTCAAGTGGAAGAGTCTAATCAAGTTATTTTACAAGGCCTTTTCAATAATCACATTGAAAACCCATAGTTTATGAAAAACAGTCTCTCCAACCCCTTGTAACACTTGCTGTGGTTTAATGGTTTAATAACAGACCTGTTGATAATGAAGTC
The DNA here is from genome assembly GCA_900302555.1 of Myripristis jacobus. Taxonomy (NCBI): domain Eukaryota; kingdom Metazoa; phylum Chordata; class Actinopteri; order Holocentriformes; family Holocentridae; genus Myripristis; species Myripristis jacobus. The sequence goes on from OMLB01062174.1 coordinate 35,021, forward strand.
TCCATCAGACAATCGCCAGTTGTGAAATGCATACACTCCTATGTTGCAGCTAATTCTCAGCTTACCTCCATTGCTTTGTATTTAGTTTGTCTCATGATTTCTGTTAAAAGATATCCATTTTTCCTCTTTCCTATCTCTAGAGTCAGTGGATGCGCGTGAAGGAAAGGCAGTGGCAGCAGACCCCACGGTGAAGCAGGCCACCCCGGTCAGCGCAGCCAGCATGTCAGCCTTCGACCCTCTGAAGAATCAGGAAGAGGTCAACAAGAATGTCATCTCCGCTTTCGGCCTGAGCGAGGACCAGGCCCCAGGTATTGCAAGCTACCCTGCAAGCTGATGACACCCGCTGTAACTATCATCAATCAGACTTTGATCTTGGGAGTGTGGATCAGAGATGGGTCCTAAGGGACAATAACAACAGAAAAATGGAGTGTTTGGTTTTTGATACGATATTCTGTTTGTTTTCATGTATAATTGTTATGTAACAGCTTCATATTTACATATTTGTCTCCATTTATCTCCATCTGTGTCTTTGAAATAGCTCCCCCCGGGGTTGCAGCTGAAGAGCGCTCAGGAACCCCCGACAGCATTGCCTCCTCCTCATCTGCAGCCCCCCAGCCAGGAGTGACCCCCCAACCACAGGCTCCCTATGCAGGCGTACAGCAGGGACCCCCAGCAGCCATGGATGGTGAGACAAATACACACACAGCTATCCTCACGTATGCCCAGATACACACATGCTGCCTTTTAGTTAGCAGGATGGGTGGCCAAACACACACACATACCTCTGAAAAAGAAAGTATGTACAATTGCATATGAAGGCTTCTCCTTTGAAACGGTCGATGAAGAAATTCATTGCTGGAAATGTCAATGTGGAACATCATGCTCTCATACCTGCAGCGTGCAATGGAAAAGACTCTCGTGCCTTGTCATTTTTAAGGGCTTTTAGGGGATGGAGGAGGAGTAGACTAACTTTATATAATAGCATGCATTTTAACTTACATTTAAGGACAAATTCCACTGGAGCGTTTTGTACAAAATGTGAGATACATAGAGCTTGGAAGGATACATCTTACACGTCCTTGGGCAACTGCTGGGTTAAGTCTGCATTTCTTGGCTGTATTCGAAGGATCCTTCCAAATGGACCAGCCTTCAATGACGTAACAACCGAGAAATGTTGCCCACCTCGGCTGTAGCTTAGACTTTGAGAATCAGCGAATGTCTTTATGGCCACAGGGAGTCGGACACCCAGCAGTGTGGGTGGTTTAGTACTTTTTCTTTTACAATGTTGTGGTGTTTGTAGGGTGCATTTCCATTGCTACTCTTTTTCTTCCAAATTGCTACCAAATTCACCCCACTAAAATCTTACCCCTTATGGAGTGAGGAAGCTGAACTATGCTGCCTGTAAAACGTCGTTCCAAGTCTATTTTTTTCCAAAGAGCATTTCAGGTTAGGATCTAATAATTCCAAGATAAGGTGAGAGAAATGTATCCCATGTATCCCATGGTAACCCTTACATAGAATATTTTATTTGGGTAACCTGGTATGTCTGGCACTGCAGTGTTGTGCTCCAGTATTGTGTTGGTACTTGCCATAGATGGCACAGTAAACCCATCCAGACATGTTTTTGTCTGCTGGTGCCTTTGATTTTTTTTTTTTTTTTTTTGGTTACACTTTGTAAGAGTTAATCAGTGTTTTATTTTTTGTTCAAGTGAACATTTGTCTGAAATTACAGACCCATTTTTTTATTTTATTATGCATACATTTTGAAATCAATCCAGTCTTATGGTCACACACATACACGTCTTCTGTTGTCATACTTAGGCTCTTTCCTTTTCTTCGTAACTGTCAAGACTTCGTAACTGTCAACCCAAGATAAGGTGGAACTGATATTTCTGTTGTGAAATTGCAACAGCAATGAATAATTTACTCATATAAAAAGCAAATAAAGAAGAATAAAATGAACACATCAACTAAATGCACCATATAGAACATATAGAGGATAATACAAAGACTAAAGACGATGTCTTATCATATTTGCATATTATCCCATGTTTGCAGTTTACAATCTAATATGTACAGCATATACAGCATACAAATACTGTTTCCTTTTAAAGGACCAGACCTGATAAATCTTGCTGCTACAGCAACTCAACAGGTTTCATTGAATGAGGAATGGGTCCTGAGTCTCACCACTGAGGAATCTTAATCAGCATTGTGTAAACAAGAGTATCCATTGGTTTAGCATTCATCTTAATCAGGAGAGGCCTTATCATGGCTCTCCTCCGCGTGTTATCTCCCACACAGACATGTTGGACCTGAACGTACGCCCTTGTGGAAAAAGAGCTTGCCTCTGCTCAGCCAGGCGACAGAGATAAATGAATGAGGGATCAGGCATACTGTATTGGTGAAGGAATGAAAACAAACAGGCTTATTCCACCTCATTTTCTCAGTAAAGACCCACTCTGGGATCTAGTTCAGGGGAGGAATGGTTTTCTGTGTTAATCTCACATGTCCATCTCTTCTGTCCAAGTCTCATTTAGCATCAGGGTATTTCCAGGCTTGTTTCAATTTTGTATGAAGAGAGGCCCAGACAGGTGCAGCCACAGAGCTCATGTTGTTTACCACCTTGTTGTGGATGTCTTTGATTGATTCTAGTTTGTGGTTTGGCCCAACTAGATGTAGAGGCCACTTGAGTGCAGGAGAGCTCTCTGGTTTCACCCTGCGAGTGTCGTAACCTGCACCCAGAGCAACCACATGGCTGACTCCCGACCACTTCTGCAACACTGACAGTTTGCACACATGGCTGTGGTATGACTCCTTCCCTTCAAGTGGCGGTTTGTGGTTTGGCTTGGTCAAGGTTGCGGGGCCTGTGCATAGGCTTTAGCTTTAGTTTAGTTGGTCCTGGGGGAAGACTTAGTCACATATTCAGACAGGGGTTTAGACAGCATCGAACCGTGTCTCACAAAAGCAGCCAACTCGGCAAAAAAAACACCCTGCGTTTTTTTTTGTTCTTCTATAACATGAGCACTATGGGAAACAGTGGACTTTGTTGTCTCATGAGTTACTTGTTGCTCTTTTTGCTTTGATGTTTGATTCTGACTGCTTTTCCAGGCTTCACCAGGTGCACTGGTGTTGCCAAGGAGATAATATCATGGAGGTCTCACAGTTTGTCCAAACCCTCTTGGGGTGCAGAAATAGGGAGCCAGGCCAGGTTTCCTGAACTGGGGCGGGACATGGTTTTTACGGATTTGCAGAAGAGTATAAACTTCTCCCTGCTGTGCCTACATTATGGCCCGTATCCTCTGTGATGGTTGTGTGTGAGATCAGAGTTCCTCATTTTCTGCTAGACCCCTTCTGCTAGGTCCAGAAGAGGTTGGGTAGTGAGTTAGTGGACCACCCCATAAAAGTAGGATCAAAGTTCAAGCCAGTATGTGGGTAAGCATTCACCCAGCTTAAGTAAAGCAAGACACTGAATCCCTGAACTGAGCACTGAATCATTACCAGCTCCAGGGACCTCTCTCTGGAGCTTGCCTGTCTCCACTGGGAGAGAGGCAAAAAAAACAAAAGAATCTCCCCAGAGGGATCAATTAAATATCACATTATTACACACATTGGCAGTTCTGGCCTGATACTATTTTACCATCTTGTGGCAGGTGGTTGGATAAATCTCCAAGCCCAACGTGGCAGAGACTTCTGGATGTCCACAAGCAGTTCATCTACCCCTTCATCTGTCCCCTCTCACTTCCTCCCTTTCCCATTTCTTCCCCGACGTCCAAGGCTGCAGATGGTCAGCACACGGCTATAGCTGCAAGGGCACGCCATCATCAGAGTTTTCCCCATGAAGTGCCTGCCCCCCCTCCTACTTGATCCTTCTGCCCTCCTGCACCCTGACTTAACTCCTGTGTCTGGATGTAGAGACTGTTAGTCAGTGTGTCATGCTTTAGGCCAATCCGAATAACAAGGCAGTCGATGCACGAGAATTTATGTAAGTGAATGCACAAGGTTAGATGCCAAATGAGCATGTGTGGCCTTTTAAAGGTAGCCTTAAGCTCATTTTTCTGCCTGCATAGGTTACTTGTTGCCTCAAGAATGTTGCTAACAAGATCCATAAGCAATTGGTAAAGGTTTTTCAGTTTATCAGGTGCTCGTGGGCTCTAGTAGGTTGTTTCCACGCAAGAGTGAAACAAATGGTAAATTTGTGCTTGTGCGGTAATAGGTCAGACAGTTGCGTGAGGCTCTTTATCAGATGGGCAGATGTGTGCTTGCTGTAAAATGTTTGCTTCTTCAAAAACAGGCCCATGTCCTCATGATTCACATACAGGCATCCTTAGAGGTCTGTAGAAATGCAGTGAAATATTTTGTTCCAATGAACATAATTTTCACAGTTTTGTTTTCTCTGCTCCTGAAGCGATGTGCCGACTGCCTCGGTCTCCACAGAGCCCCAAGTCATTTCTCTGTCGACAGTCGGTGTCTTGGCTACACTGGAGTGAAATGAACTCCCCAGGCCAATGGGGTCTGACAGCAGTGCATCCTTCTATCACTCTTACATAATACACATGATGGATAGCAGACCGGGGAGAACTATGAGAAGCAGCCAATTTCACACACATGCCTTCTCACACAATGAAGACTGCGGTGCTTGTGTTACAGCAGTGGTCAGCAGGCTAACAGATGGTTGCCACATCATTACTTATATCAAAGCACAGTGAAGCTACACTGTTTTAACTTTAAGTATTGAGTTGTCAAGTGTTTCAGTGACTTCTGTCCCCCAGATCTTGTCCAAGCAAATGTCCATTAGTCTACCAGTACATATTTGTTTTCTATGTGGTATTGGGTTTCACTCTTCCTCTGCTGACTGTCGACACAATGCACCTTAGCTGATTAGGCTATATGTGCAAATCTAAAATAAATGTCCTTCTTGGTATTAAATGGCATTTGAACACACTACCTCAGGCTGTACATATCATAATTAAGTTGTTCTAATTTATTTACTATTTGGAATCTGTATTATTAGGCTATTGGTGGATGCGAAATAAGGATCTCCTCAACAGTGTAGAGTCATTGCTGATCTTTACAGTTTGAGGCAACCAAGCTTTGTGATCAACTGGGGATTTCTGACATTACTACAGAAGAATTTGACAGGAGCTTATTGTCTCCCTGCAGGTCTTGGCCTTGCTCTGTTCAAACTCTCAGGAGTTGTAAAGGGCCCCATTATCAGCCCTCTCAAAGAGTGGAAAATCAACACTGATTTTACTAGCACTTGAAAAAGCATTGAACCCCAGTGTGGCCTTCTTTCATTATGTCTTTACTCTTTGTGCCTTTTATATGTCGTCACCCCACTTCACATGCTGGGCAGGAGTTTTGGAAGTGAGATTGGGGCCTTGTTAAGGGAAAACATTTTTTGCCAAGTCTTTGCATGTTTGATGAAAATTCAGACATTCATTAGAAAACCTTGCATGCCAATTAAAACATTTTTTTTTTACTTTTTCATGTTTTTGGAAAAGTTCAGAGCCACAGTGGTGTCACTATCAGGCAAGCGAGCATTGATTAGTGCTAATGTTTCTCAAATGTGTCTTGTCTAGTATGATGTTCCAGACTAGAACCACTTAATTTTCAGACTCCACTGCCTATTCAGGGCACATCATTAAGACTTTAGAGGTTGTAGTTGTGAGGAAGATGGGGACTGTCCTCCACATGTACACATAGAAAGTGTGGACTGGTGAAGTCATAGTTAATAAAAGCACAGAAGGAAGTGGCTGTCTGCAGCAGTAGACAGGCCTGTTTGCATAAAGGAGAGCGTCTCTGCCCTGATTCAGACATTTGCCTGGGCTCTGTGAGTCTGTGTGCGTATATCTATAGCAGATATGTGCATCTGCAACAGTGTCAGTGCATACTCGAGTGCTCTTTTTCCCTTTGTGTGTACATGTGTATATGTCTGCTCAGACACCTGCATGTTGTTCTGTTTAGCTTGGAGCTCCACTTTAATGTGCCATTGAGAGTTGTGTCTGGGCCCATTAGTGTTTTAGGCACAAATGGGTTTATGAAAGGGATTGCACCTGATTTCACTGAGGTGGTTGTCTTTCACTGCCCAGTTGTATAGGTGTCTCTGGTTATGTTAAGGTATTCTTTAGGCAACCACTGTATGTCTGTGTGCGTCTTGCAGTGTACATACATTTTTGAGTCCTAATGTCCTAATGCTGCATGTCTGTGTGCCTCTTCAGGTCAGGTGTACCAGCAGTACCAAGCTCCAGGTGGATACCCACCCCAGCAGCCCGCTGCCCCTCCACAGCAGCAGTATGGTATGCAATACCCTGGTAAGCATTAAGACAATCAGCTTGAAAAAGCTAAAAGGTGTGGTCTGTAGGGCTGAACAGTATATCGAAATATTATCAAGATCTCAACATGGCCAAGTGCAATATCCAAATCGCAAGAGCTGCAACTTTTTGATAAAGGTAAAATGTGTGTCAAAACACAATAATAAATAAAGTACTATGGCGCTACAGAGGTGCCCTGTTTTACAGATCATATTGTCCAGATGTAAGAAAACCTATTTGTTTGATGCAGACCCTATCAAAAATAAAAAAAAACATATAATTTTATTAGCTTATTCAGTGAACATGATAGTATTAATGTAAAATGAGTCATTATATTGCAGTTTCAATACTTATAAAATTAATCACAAAAATATTTTTTAACCATATCATACAGTCCTAGTATAGTGAATTGAAGTTGTTGCTTTTTTATCAGAAGTGAGTTAAAGAAATGTCTTTCCTCTGTCTCTCAGCAGGGTACAGCCCCCAGCCCGGAGCCCCCCAGCCCGGCCCACCACAGCCACAGCAGCAACAGCAGCAGTTCCAAAAC
>OMLB01062174.1:42501-55689 GCA_900302555.1 Myripristis jacobus
CTCCCACCACCGTCCACCTTGCCCTCTTGTGTCTGTCATTGTGAAGATGTAATCAGTCTGTATGCACACACCTGGGAGACCAAAACAGGCTGTTGCACGAACTCTTGTTTATTGTCCTTTTAATGGTAACGCTTCATTTTGCTAGTGGAATCAGCAGCCATCACACCTGTCAGCTGACATGAAGGTGATGCTAGAAGCATCTAACCACACGTTTGGTTTCTGAGCATCCATAGATGCATTTACAAGACACTATCTAAATGAAATGTTACCTCTTTTTGGTTTGTTTTTGTTTGATCAATTTCACCACCATGTCGGTATTAATGTGTCATTGAAACTGCCCTATGTTGGGAACACTAGCTGAGTGATGGCTCATGGGAGGTGCAGATCCCGGCATCAAGAAGGATCCTATAATGTTTAGCCTTTTAGATCACCTCCAGTATGGCTTATTGCTATTGCTCTTTCTCTGTTTCTTTTCTCTTTATCTTATCACTGGTTTTTACTAATATATCAGCTCAGAAATCCCACCTTCAAGTGATATTAGTTGTTTATGTATAAACTGTAACATTTTTCTCTGGAACCTAATAAATGATTGAGACCCAGTTTTGACTCCTTTTGTATCTTTTGTTTTGATGTTGTGTTGCTCATGGCCCTGTTCCCTCACTTTTTTTGCTCTCTGTGTTTGTTTCTCCCCCCTCTCTTTCTCCCCACATCTCCCTCACATTGTGGTTTCTGAGTTCATGTCTCTGTTGAGTTTGGCTTCCCAAAGTCCTTTCTCCCCCACCCGGATTTGGAAAACTGCGGTAATGCTAGTATTCCTATTTGTTTTCCTGACTGATGGTTGTGGTTGGCTGGGACGTGTGGCAAGGGAGTGTGTGGTTGGTCTCTCATGTCAAACTGTCTTACTGAGTGAGAGGAACTGGGTACACAGGGTTTATTAGAGAAGTGCATCTCGCATAGGCCAGTGCTTGTGTTTTTTTTTAAACAGGGATATGATTTCCTTGAGTTGAATTCTGAGATACTAACTTAACACATGCAAGGAATTGAGGGAAAATGGAATGAATGGAGTGAATATCAGAGTAAAAAACATTCTCAGGATTTATTGTTGAAAATATAGTGTAAATATATATATAAAAATTCAACTGCAGTCATGTCAGATAAAGCAAAACTTTCTTTTGGCAGTTGATAGCCACTGTAAAGCATTATGTACACTTTATATACTGTAACATCTGAACTCATTAAAGCACAGATTACAGAGGTCGTTTGCTCGAAACTGCTGTTACCACGTTGCAGCACAATTTGTCCTTTTCAACTGAAGTGTAAAAAGTACTGGCATAGGACAAGCTTAAATTGAAGACAGCGAGGACATTAAGGACTCAAAAACAGCAGGAGGCTGTTTGTTCCAAGTGACCCTTGGAACCTAAGGGCTTTAGCGTTTTCTTTTATACATCATCTACTTGTAATTTGGCTGAAGCAAATATTACCTCACGTCCCCGCTTAAAAAAACAGCCTTGATATGTGGTTCACTTCGTTTTTACACCATATACATATATCAATAGTTCTATACTGTGCAAACTGCAACTATTAATAATCCCTTAGGGCCAGCAGAAGGTATCCTTGAATATACTTGCACACATACACATTTTTTCGTTCTTTTTTCCTCTTGCTTGAGGTCAATTCTGCATGTCCGTGTGTGTACTTGCATGCTGGTGTTTTACATACTCTGTACAGTAAATTAGTGATTGACTTCTGTTTTTTTCTGTGTACAAAAGACCAATCTGTATGTTCACTACCATGCAAGTAAAAAAAAACATTTTTGCTTGTCTCATCTCAAAAGACAGAAGACGCACAGAATATTCATTAACAATCCCTTGATAAATAACATACAAGTTATTACATTTTGGGAGCCAGCTTCCCAACATTTTCTCTGTGATCATACTCAAGATTTTGATTCAGTCAAAATCCCCAGCATCCATTTCTCTGTATTATGACATCATGGTTGATAAATAGTGAAACTATGACCAATGATATTACAAATTCACTCAAAGAGCTATGTGACACCTAATTGTCCTGTACAGGTTCATACATGGAAGAGTAGGCTGACGTCAAACAGACAGACCTATCGACAGTGTCCATGGTAGAGAGGCCCACCTCCCTTCAGGCCCAGTCAGGCGTCTAGTACTCTTCCTCACCACCAAGGAGGTCATCCTCCTTTCCCTTAGCTTCCTGGATAAACCTCTAGGGTATTACCACTTCCCAGGGATGGGCGTGCCACACTCGTACCATCCCACATATGTGACATGCGACTTCCCTCCCATCTCTCCAAAGTGGACCGGTTCCTGTCGCATCGCTCTGAAGAACCCTGGTACAAAGAGACAGAGATTTAATGAGCCTACGTGAAGCGAGAACTCAAAGGATAAGCGAATGGTTGCATCAAGAATACCTGATCTGCTGGGAAGCTGGTCGGCCAAGAGCTGGGTGCCTGTCCGTCCATCCAGGAAGGAGTCGACAAACTGACAGTGGTCCTCACCATGCCCTGTCTGATCTCCAATGTTGTAGAACTTCCCTATGGATGTGGAAGGGAAGGGAATTGGGGTTCATGGTTATTAGAAACTGAATGGTCACATGTTGAAATGCTGAAATCCTAAAATGCAGATCATAGTTAATACATTAATGAGCAAACTACCGTTAAGTGAGTCACTCAGGTAGATCTTGTATCTCAGGGAGTTGCAGAGCTGGATGCCAACAAACTTGCGGTACCAAGTCCTCTTCACATACTGCTTCCCATTGCACTCAGAGTAGGCGTCAGCTTTAAACGGGAACTGGGTCCAGATGGCATCTTTTCCTGTGAGATGGATAACAGGGGTGACGGTTTAATCCATGTGGTCGATTTAAACAGCACCCAAAACGCTTTGCTGTGTAAAGAAGGGAGGCTTCATCATTAAAAACGCTTTCATTTGGCTAAGATGCACAGATAAATAGAGAAAGCTCAAACATTCACCTGAGACATTCTCGCTCACGCGCGGATCCGCTGCAGACGGGAGATGAAGTGGAGAGGAAGTGTTGAGTTGCAAAGAATCACATCATCAGAGGAACTTAAAATCATCACACTCATGGAACATCTTGATTTGTAGTGCTACATAAACTCTGACTTGTATTACAGCCCAACTGGCCCCAGCATTAACAGTGTTTAGCCCCGAAAGACTGGGCTTTGATTGCACCAAGGCAACAGGCCAATTAATTAAAGCATTACCCCTGCCAGTGCTATCATCACAAGTGAAATGTGAGTTGTGCATCTTAATCAGTGTGAAATGAGCTCAACAGCAACAATTTTATTCAAATGGCATTCACCAAAGTGCTCTGTCACCATTACAGGGAGGTGCGTGTGTAATGCACCTTGGGAAATGTCTGGGGAGCGGACCGAACCCCTGGGTCTCCGTCAGGCCCCAGAGCCAGATAAGCCCTTGGAAATCAAGAGGCCATGCTGAAATCATTACGCTAACAACTGCGTAATTGCTCACCTTCTGAGAGTCTAACCTACGCTAATCACAGCCTGAGAATTAGCAGCGTACACAAAGGCAAAGCTGTGGCTTCGGCTCACAACTAATTAGTCCCACATTTAACAACAAACACGTGTTATCAGGGATTTTCTCTGGCATGGTTCAGAGGATGTGCGGTGGGGGGGAGGCGGGGTGTAAGTCTTACCTGACTCAGTGCTAAAGGAGACGGGGTCAGTGGAGGGTCCCGATCCCAACTCATTCTTTGGCGTCACTTTGAATTCATAACTGAGAGGAAAAAATGAGAGGCAAACAATTAATTTTACTACTACCTACGATTCCTATTGGCCCGGACGTGATTTTACTTTGGAAGGAATGTCCAAAGAATCCAAATGTGCAAGAAAAGCATGGAACAGAAACCTCGGTTGCTGTTGTTCACTGTAATCTTAACTTTGTGCAGTTTTAAATTTGAATTCCTCCCCTCTCCACAGCTGAGACACTTGATATTTTTATGCCCTAGACAGCCTTGACAATGGGTCACCACACACACACACACACACACACACACACACACACACACAACACAAAACTAATGATTCTTCCATGTGCTATGTTCAGATGTCTTGGCAACCCTCTGCTGGGCCAGCAGACCCAGCCCAAAGGAAGGTTCTGGTGAGCCCTGAGACTCCAGATGCTCGCTATAACCGAGAGTAATTAAAAACCCAGTGACCGACTCCACCCAGCGTTACTCATCTTTTGTCTTACTTTTGCCATTCTCTGTGCGCACAGAGCAAAAAGTAACCTGATTCTCTGCAAGGGCTTCGAGAATACAAGCGATTTCAGCCTGTAAAAACGTGTTTGTAAAAATATGTTCACTGGCTATTTAATACTCTTGACGAGGTGCACTAAGGACGTCGCTGGTGTGGTTCAAGCCTTAAAGTTTATACGCACGCTCTTATGCAAATATAAACCTGGTGTTTGCTTTCAAGCTGAAGAACTGCTGGTGAACAATGGAAACACATACGTGGGATTGCATGCACAGTTTGTCCTTCTTCCTGCATTGCTACCCAAAGTGCTTTTCATTTCCCTCGCATTCTTTAAAAGAACTGCAGCCATTATCATGTCTGGCCACGTCTTTCCCCCATTTTTGTGAGTTATTTACCTGCTCTCTGGTTTGAGATTCTCCACCGCTGTGTGTGTCTGGTTGGTTGTCAGTATGGACACCTCCTCTCCGTTGGGTCCTTTAGTTTTCGATACAACCTCATACTCTGACAAAGGAGCAGAAACAATCCCCAGTGGCGTTATTACCACCGCCAGAAACACATTTTAACGATGAACAACTGGACATCAGCAAACTCCTTAATATGTTCGCAGTGCAACGTTAAACTACAAAATGCCATTTTCAACAGTGCATGACATTTTAACGAGAGCGATGTGAAAATTTAAGACAGAGCAGAGGTTTCTGGATGAGTCCAGCAAAGGCTGCATTTACAAACATGGCCTTGAGCATCCAAACAGCATGCTACTTTATATGAACACATAGCATGATTGAGCGCAGATGGGGTTCGATAATACATTACAGACTCATTACGCTTTAACAGAATCCCGTAAACTCTTTATCTTGACAGGCTTGACTTATCCATGACAAACCCGTTGTAACTTGCATAAACACGGTTTCCCTGAACCTCCACATAAGAGTGTTCATTTTCAGTGACGGAATAAACACATGCTCAGTCAGTGGATTCAGTTTATTTTTTTTTTTTACACTGTAAAACGTCACCATCTCAGTTGCATGTGCTGTACCTTTTGTTTCATTGTCTGATTTCTCCCAGTCGAGGATGACAAAGGACGGGCAGCCTTCAACTGTGACCACGGTGAGGTTGGAGGGCGGCACGCGAGGCGGCCCGGTCACATTCTGCTCACCACCCTCCTCGTCAGGGAAGTAGCTGAGGGAGGAGGTGATAGAGCACGGCTCATCTGGCTTCTTATCGGTCTTGTAGATCACATGGGGAGCTGAGGAAAGGTAAGACAAGAGTTGAAATACCTCAATGCTGTATTTACAACGTTTCTGTGACACCTTTATATCGAAACGATCTGTAAGATAGGATAATTAATTACCTACGAACCGCTTCTTGCCCATGGCGTCTACGTCTGACGCAGGCAAAGAGCTGAATATGGAGGAGTTTTCAAACATGTCAAAGCGGCTGCCTGGGAGGAAACGGGAGAGATGGGATGAGGTTAGTTGGGTATGCCAGCATTTTCTGGCTGCTCTCTTTGTCCTCGTTTTTATAGCTCTGGCCCAGGTTAATGGCCAGCCACCACCTGCTCTGGCCTACATTCATGCTTTCATTCTTTCAATTATTTTTCTTTCGTTGTCTCTCCACCAGACACACAAATAGTCACACATGCATACTGTAAAACTGGCCCACCACAGCACTGATATCTCCTTACATGCATTTACTCGGACTCAGATGCTGTCAAGTTATCATATTGATACTCAGCAACCGGGAATGAAACCAGGTAGCAGCTATAATCATTAATGTAACTCATACTGTTGAATGCCGGGGCAGAGGTGGTTGTCTGCTTGCGCTCTTGTTTGGGCTTGGCTGTGACCAGAGGGAATAGCTTCAAGATGGATTCCTTGTCTCCCTGTTTAAGGTCCATGGGTTTATCTAAGGACAGAATAAGAGAAGAGCGAGAGAGATGGATCAGCTCTGATCCATCTGCTTTGGCCATTCCCGCAGTGCAACTCAGGGTCCTCTTCCTGGCTGCTGAAAGATCAGAGATCGCTTGTTGCGTAACAAATTTTGAACCCTTTAAAGGGGAAAAGGGGTCGGCCAGAACATAGTAGCTGGCACCGAGGACGCACAGATACTCAGAACCATGCATTTGCAGATACACACACGCACACACACACACACACACCCTAACACAAACCCAATGGCTGCATGCACACAAATACACGTGGAGCTGAAGAGAGAGAAAGGAGAATGAAAAAATGTGTATGTGTGTGTGTATGAGAGAGAGAGAGAGAGAGATTGTGAGACAGAGAGAGAGAGGGGTAGGGAGGAGGAGAGAGAAGGGGAGAAGGCCAGATAAAAGCTTCAGCCAAAAAATGCCTGTTGAGAAGAGCTGTAATGTTTAGACAAATGCGGTTTTGTGCAAGATTATGCAATGTACACTGCAGTGCAAATCGCTTTAACAGTTGTGAGCACATTTGTAATTGCAGAACATGAGATAAGAAGACAGCTGCTTAAATGTGGTGTAAAGGAGTCTTCCCCAAGGCTTGCTGGGGTAACAGTGATAACAGAACAAGTTACAGCCATGTTCAGTGGTCGCTGTTGCCCTCACCATGGTCACCAGGTTTCCCCACCAGGTTGGGTCTCTTGTTGACAGGAGAAGGACGTGGAATTACTGGGGAACCTGCAGGCTTAGGAATTACAGCTGAAACAGAGAATGGTTGTCGACACTGAAGAGGAGATGTAACACTGAAAATAATTTTTTGTCACTTATTGTAATAGTGCAGCATTTGTGGATGAACGTCACATTTATAGTTTTGTAAACAGGAAGAAATCATAGCAGTGCAGAAGACCGTGGTCACATTGTGTGCTGGAAAATAAGCAACAGCATACAAACACAGACAGAATACAAGCAACAATAGATGACATAAAAGCCAGACAGACTGAATGTGAAATGCAGAAAAGTCACTTGTGAACTGCCGCCACAGTGCAATGCCATGGTCTGTGACTGTGACTAATGAAAACCATCGCCTACTTTTAATAACCTTGAAACTATAAATTCATGCTTTAACCATTTACCATAAAACTCCCCGAAGAATCACAATCAGGGGAACTTAAAAATCATATGTAGATCCCGAAAGAAAGGTGGCGAGGCCTAATAACTTTTTTAATATCTGATCCTATATATCTCTAATGAAAAAAACTCTTTTCAATTAATGCTCACATAAATCCAAGCCACATTTTCCACAGGCACCGTGTTGTTCCTGTTCCAAAGAGAATTTCATGAAACAAAGTATAACCCAGGCTATGAGATTGAGACCAGCTTAGTTTTACTCAGTTTCAGTTTTTTGACAGAGGGAATAAGGGAGCTTAAACAAGACAGGTCACGTTGTAATGAAGACATTAGATATGAACTGTCAAACTCTCAATTCTAAATGTGAGGAGTCTCTTTAAAGAGAAGGAGGCATTCTGGGAGCTACGGCACGCAAGATTTCTTGTGCATGTTTCATATCCGAGGCGCTAAATGAGTCCAGCCTATGTGATTCTGGATTCATTTTCCTGAGAACAGTGTTGAGGAGGGTCCTTCCCATCCTCACTTGGCATTCTCTTATCTCAGAGAGTCATTAGTGGTCATTCTCTCCACCAGACCCTACAATCATCCAAACTATCCATCAAGGCAAAGACAGCTCATAAATATTTCTATTGGCTTGTTCAGTCTGTGGACCCGGCTGTAACTGACCTCTCCGTGGCTCCCTCTCTAAAAAATAGATCTGTGATCTCTGGCGTACACTCCCAAGGGGAACGAGTTGAAGCTATCAAGAAAAACTGAGATGACATCTGCCAACAAGTCTCACTGATTAACACTAAGAATATTTTTTGGAATGCTTCTGGCTCACACAAGGTATAACCATCAGCTAATGGCAAGCACATGCTGACATAAAGCCACACTTCTGGTTTCACAGTAATTTAAATGCCAGTCTCAGGACACACAAATAGATGGGCGTAAGCAAAGCAGGAACAAGTGACAGTCTCTGTAGACCTTCAAAGGACTGACGTTATGCAGGAAATGAGCTAAGAACCATGGCACTGTGATGGCATGGGATGAGACGTCACCATCAATACGATCTGGTCGACGTTCTGCAGTTTCTGCAGCGGGTGCCAAAGCTGAACCTCTGGGGTGCCAAAGCCCTCACTGCTGCATAGTTTATCTAGCTCTGATCCACGAGTTAAAACAGGAGCAGCGGTATGAGCGCTGTTTTTTGTCAGATACTCTCGTATCTAGGTGAGAATGTGAAAGTATACGCAGTGGAAACACAGAGATTTACCTTCAGTCCAGAAAAATATTCTCAGAGAAATGCATACCACTGTTTTACGTCATTGGGAGTGTTGCTTTTGCAACACACACTGAGAATTCATGGATGGACACTGTCCATTACACACCTGCAGTCCACTGAAAGCAAGGCGTTGAAACGAATTCAAGTTGAAATGCCAGTGCAATTCTGAGGTCTATAAAAAATGTCTAAGACACACTCTAATTCTCTTTTGCCAAAAGCACATTTTGCTCCCACTCTTTTGTATAGAATAGCAGACTGTTGATTGATATAAAAAGCAATTATAACAATAATAAATGCATGACTAAAAACGCTTTGATGTTATAACATTATACTTCATGAAGGCTGCAGTAAATGAGTTATTTCATATACTAGGTGTTGATTCATCTTAATAAAAAATGCAAATGGTTGCAAAGCCTTTAGACAGCCCTACAGTCCACTGGCAATTTTACAGTATGTTTGGATATGTGTATAGGGCAGCAGGCAAGATGAGTGTACTTTTTGTCTGTAGAGTTGCTTCCAGAGAGCCTTGCGACTCCTTGAAGACCTCTGAAACCATCCAAGTTTCCAGAAATAACACACACCAGCTGTGACATGGGACTGAAGCACAACCTCCCCTCACAAGTCCAAACAATAAGGAGTGAGAGGAGTGTCACCATCAATACATGTGGTCCAGACGTGGGATGCATTACTATTTGAGATGGATTCAATTTCTGTGATTAATTGAGCCTGCCAGAATGGAACCAATGTGATTGACCAAAAGGGACAAACTACAATCACCTCCACTCCGAGCAGTCTAAAGCTCATTTTCAAACTAATTAAAAGTAGTTGGATATGACTTACTTAGGTCTGTTGTGGTAATAACTGCAGGTCAATATGTGCAGTAGACTTAATAAGGTGTAGTGGGCATGCATTTGACAAAAACCTGGTGACAAAGAATAAAATATTTGACTTCAGTCTCAGTCAAGTATAGATGCTCTGCATATTGAACGACAAATACCAAGAATGGACACTCATACTGACAGACAGACAAGCTGCCAAATAATAGAGCACAAGACGATTGTGGCAAAAGCACGGGTCAGTCTGTCTGTATAGGACAGGACATAACAGTGCCTCTTAGGTTAGTGGGTGAGGAACACTAAAAGGTGATGATTTTGGTTTGTCTTTACCAGGTTTATCTTTGGGCCACACCACAGGTTTGGGAAGAGCATGGCCCTTATGATGCGCCCCATCGGCTGTAGAAGGGAGAAGAGTTTCTGTTATAAAGTATCTGCTTGTCTGTTGTGTCAACATGCCACATGAATGCTAACACGGAAATAACACTACAGGGGATGTGATGCAATGGGGGTGAACCAAAGGAGTAGAAAGTCAAGAAAAGAAAGATTGTTTTATTTCCCTCAAAATACTCAATGTTTTGTCAGTGAAAATACAGCTGGACAGTTGTTTGTGTTTTCAACCGCCTGGTTTTACAGATGTTGTGGATATACACGAGGAATTGGCATGACTTGAAAGCATAAAATTGATCTTTTGACTTTTCCTCACTCTCTATTCGTCTTTAACTCTTTTGCGTGAGGAATTTGTGCAGTGTGTGTGTATGCAAAAGAGAGACAGAGTGAGACTGGATGTGGCGGGGTGCTGGCTGCAGAATGCTTGGCTTGGCATGCCTGGTGTAAATGTGGTGTGTCCTAGCCAGTGCTGCGGCCAGACATCCCACAAGGCCAGCAAGAGGGAACGTAAATCATGTTAACGATCCTGACCCTAGAGACGCCACTGCTCTTCGAGGTAAAGGTGTGAAATACACACCGAATAGGAGGGCCTCAGAGGTCACAATTGCGTGGGAGACATAAGCACTGTGAAAAACCACGGTACTGAGTTGTACCTTTTATCCATGGGGCTGTACTTTTTTGCCAAACTGGAATTTTTTACAAGCTGGACTATAAGAGGAAGTAAAAAAAAATACAGAGGGGCGTTGCACAGAGGCAAAGGCAGACAGTGGTTTGGTGTTTAGCTCAGATAACTGTACGCATCGAAGCATAATGTGCTCCGTCACTGTGCTAAATCAGGAGCCATGATGCCACCCAGAGTGATGGTTGTGTGAGGATAATCTGAGGTAGTCATAACAGGAGCAGAAAGAGAAGAAGAGGTGAGTGCTCCATTACCCCCAGGTGTGATGGAGCTGAGGGAGGAGTTGGATGGCCTGCGTGGAGAGAATGGTCTGATGCTATTAGGATTGGAAAAAGGAGACACCCTGGTGTGAGACAGCGTGATGTTTCTGGCTGCTGGAGTAACTGCTGAACTAATGGTAGAACGAGGCACTGCAGCAGTGGATGATCTCTGGATGCCAGTACCTAGATAAACAGATAGGAGAGGGGGGCAATTTGACAAGTTAAGCATAATCCAGTGCCAAGCAGGACAGCTTTACCTGGATGGAATAAATGACAGAATACATCAGTGGAAAAAAAATGTGGAAGAGCAGACAATGAAATGAAGAATGAAATGACAGAATAAATGAAATTTTGAAACTGTGAGTCAGCTGGGCTGTTCTGGTTGTGAATGGTCAGGGGTGGGGTGAGTGTGCTGGGCTGAAAATGGAGGCAAAGATGGAGGCAGGAGTAATGATGCGGTGGAGTGGTGTGGGGAGGGTGGCAGGATGGAGGTGGAGTAATGGGGAAGCAGTGTAATCATCCAATGGTTTGATGGACAGTTGGAAGTACCACAGAAAGCATTGGGTTCCATGTGGCTTGATGACAACAGAAATGGTAATGGGACAAACTTGTCATCATGTTTACCCTGATTGTTACTACTGGCCTTCTCTGTAGCCAGGGCAGGTCTTGGCAGAGGCTTGCCCTCTTCTGGTGGACTAGGAGCTGTGTGGAAGAAAACTCTATTTATCTGAAGATCTCTATTTAGGTGAATATTTATCTAAAGATATACTTGACTTTTAAAGGGGGCATGTTCTACTGATTTTCAAAGAAATTGTCCATCTTAATATATCTCTGTAAAAGATGGTAAAAAAGATGTAGTTGTTTTGGCTTACAATGTAGCATAGAAAGGTATTTTTGAATATATGAAATACCTTCTAAATGTGAGAGTAAACTCACACTTGCTGAATAGACAATTATGGACTCTAATTGGAAGACAATACCAAGGTATGCCACAATTTGCATGACACCTAAGTGGAGGCATCCAAGAGGGTATGTTCATAAAAATGCTGTCACTTCAGTTCATTAATGGGGCAGACAAAACTGTTTTTGGAGGGGAGGGTACTCAGGCAAAGATCAGTGGTGATGTCTTGTCTTAAATGGAGATAATCTTTAGGTGCTTGTGGTTTTTAACACCAATAATTTATGATCTGGTCTTTCAAGTAAGAGACAAGTTTGCCAGTGTCTCATGGCACACACAAAACAGATAATGAAAACATGTCCCCTTTAAAATATCATTTTACTTTTACTTTAAAATTGATTTTGATTTGCTAATGGGAAAAAGTGGGGTTTTACCCGAAGTCACAGGCTGTCTTGGGGTGACCCTGGTAGGCAGAGAATGTGTCCTGGTCTGAGGATGAGACTGAGGCCCAGGCTGAGGTTGTGATTGGAGTCTAGGTGGAGGATGTGTCTGGGGTGCAAGTTGGGGATTGGGAAGGGTCTGGGCCTCTGGCTGAGACTGAGATTGGGAGCTAGGTTGAGGATGAGGGTAGGGTAAAGGTTTGGAATTGATCTTTGGTAGAGGTTGTAGTTGAGACTTGGGCTTGGTCTTTGGTTTGGCGCTAGCCTGAGGCTGTGGCTGGGGTATAGGTTGTGGCTTGGTCTTTGTGGGAAGTTGTATTTGAGACTTGGAATAGGTCTCTGGTTGAGGTTGTGGACTAGACTTAGGATGGGGTTGGGTTTTCGGTTGGGGCCTAGGCTGTAATTGTGTATTTGGTTGTGGCTGGGTCTCTGGTTGATAGTTTGGTTGAAGCTCAGGCTGAGTTTTGGCCTTTGGCTCAGGTTGTGGTTGTGGTTTGGGTTTGGGCTGGGTCTCTGGCTGAGGGTGTGGCTGTAGCTTGGGCTGGGGTTGGTTCTTTGGTTTAGCTTGTGGTCGGAGCTTGGGCCTGGTCTGGAAATGGGTCTCTGGAGGTTGCAGCTGGAACTTAGGCTGAGGTTGTTGTTGGGTCTCTGTTTGAGGTTGTTTTTGGATCTTAGGCCGGGGTTGGGCTTTTGTTTGAGGTTGCGGCTGGTGCTTGGGTTGGGGTTGTGGCTTTGGCTGAGGTTGTTGTTGGGTGTCTGTTTGAGGTTGTTTTTGGATCTTAGGCTGGGATTGGTTCTTTGGTTGAGGTTGGGGCTTGGTCTTTGGTTGAGGTGGTGGTTGAGGTTGTGGTTCGGGCAAGGGTTGGGGTTGGATCTTGGGCTGTGGTTGGGGCTTTGGCTGGAGCTTGGGTTGGGGTTGGAGTCGAGGATGTGAATGGGGTGTTGATTGAGGTTGTGGCTGAAGCTGAGTCGCTGGTTGCGGAGGCTGGGTCTGGGTCTTTGGTTTAGGCTGGGGCTGTGATGGGGTCTTTAGCTGATGTGGATGAGATTGGGGCTGGGTTGTCACTTGAGGCTGGGGATGGGGCTTGGGTTTGGGCTGGGTCTTTGATTGAGGTTGCAG
>OMLB01062174.1:55709-68404 GCA_900302555.1 Myripristis jacobus
CCGAGGTTGGGGCTGGATTGTTGCTTGAGGCTGGGGTTGGGGTTTAGGTTTGGGTTCAGGTTGGGACATTGTTTGAGGTTGGGACGTTGGTTGAGGTTGTGGCTGAGTTGTTGCTTGAGGCTGAGTCTCGGGCTTGGGCCTAGGTTCAGGCTTTTCTGTCTTTAGCTGAGGTTGGGTTGGAGGTTGGGGCTGGGTCTTTGGTTGAGGTTGAGATTGACGTGGTCGGGGTTGTGGTTGCGGTTGTGGTCGGGGCTGAGCCTGCACTTGGGCATGCTCCCCATGCCTCTCTCCATTTGTCTGGGATACTGTCATAGGGCCAATGGTGGTGGGAATGGGCAGAGGAGGGAGAAGCTTGGGAGCTAAAGGGACATCCAGGAAAGGAGGGAGGACAGATCTGGACGGCTCTCCTCTTTCTGGGTTGTGCAAGAAAGAGAAAACATGGCCATGATGGCACATTGTACTGTACTGTAAAAAACACTATAAAATATAATCTCCTGTATTATAGGCTCTGTCACAAAATGAAGCAAAACAGTGTTTATATTGTTTACTGAAGCTTATCTAAAAGACTACTAAGCAAGAGATGAAGAGAGATGGAGTACATTAGAAATTATAACAGAGGTGCTGGCCAACAGCTGCTGGCTTGAGATCTCAAAGAGCTTATCCTGGACTAAACTACAAGTTAAAGGCTGATTTCTACCTGGCATGAATGTGATAAAACTGATCCAATTTCAAAGGCAAGCAGCCCATATGGAATTGTTTGCAGTGTAACAACCGTGTTACTATACACAGCCTCAGCTACCAGGCCCATCAGACCTGTGAGTGTGACCATCCAAATCCAATCACAGTCTCTTGAGGCTGCAAGACATGAGAGTTTAATGGCTGTTGATTGATCACCATTCCAAATTAATTGTTGGGTTTGATCAGATGTTCAGTTCACAGAGAGAGAGAGAGAGACAGAGAGAGAGAGAGAGAGAGAGAGAGAGAGAGAAAGAGAGAGAGGGAGAGAGGGAAGGAGAGAGAATGAACAGGAAACCAGAGAAAGCAATATATAACATGGCCTTCCCAGCCTTCAGTACTTCTACTCATCTTTAAGGCCATGCAGTGTTGACTCTTGCAAACCTCTGTTCTTAGGTTTACAAGAGCCTCTGGTGTAATAGTAATAGTACCTGATGTTCCAGTGTGCTCTTGTATAGAACATTTTGTGTATGGAACATGGTGATTCAGTGGAACTGGCCAACCAACCAAGAGCAATAATCATTAAGTAATTATTTCCTTGGTTTGCCTCCTTCATACTAAAATGAACAAGTGTGGCAAAAAATGAGTCTATCTTATTAAATGTACCATTAAAATAAAAATGTGGGAGTAGGGGACAAACGACAATGAGAAGATAAGACAAGATGAAAGGCAATATATATATATAAAAAAAAGAAAGAAAAGAAACAGCTGAGTTCCTGCTGGAGAGAAGACTGTTGGTTACATGCAGTTTTGTCATGCAGACCCTCTGAATTGCGTCTGGCTGAAAGCAAAAGCCTCATGGTTGTAATCAGTAAAATGGCTATGAATAAACATCCACAATGAAAGAAAATGTCTGACAGTGAAAGGGTACAGACAGTGAACATATATATGATCTCATGGATTCATGTAAGGATGAGAGGGTCATGAACGGATGGACAAATGGCAAAGACATGTGAGACACAGGAAAGCTGAGAAATACAGTGGACAGTTTGTGGGATATGACTGATCTGTGATGAGTTGCGTGAAACAGCAGCACCCACACAAGGTTCTCAGTGTTGGTCAATGGCCATTCTCCCTCAGAGAGTGGGAACAGGAGCCAGAAACGTGGCTACTCTACTGCAGATGAATAGCATTCACAACCAGTGACTGCCATTCAGCACTGTTGTCCAGTACAGTGGCCTAAGTGATTTAAAAATTGATGATGAAAGTCTGTGATTTCTATCTTGGAAACGAACCAGTTATGTACAGAAATGATTGACAAACAGCAGAACCTTGTGGCCACATTGTCTGAATTACAATGAAATGCCATGCATCCAAGGCCACCTACCTTATACTTATCCAAATATCTGACACCATCAGCTGGCTTCCACAGGGTGGGTCTAAATTCTTACTCAGAGCATGCCATTCCTGCTCATGCAGCTCTTTAAAAAACAAGACAAACTCCAGAATACAATCGGCAAAGCCTATGATTGCACACAGCCAGGCTGAGTGCTATGAAGCTATTTGGAAAACAATATCATGATTCACTGTTTACCGAGAGGCTGTTTGGTGGCCAGAGGCATTGTGGGTCCGGGGGTTGACAGAGAATCCTGTTTAGTAGTTGGGGGTGGAGCTGGGGAATATAATATTCATTAGGAGGACTGGGAGAAAGGTTCATATGACCTATAGAATTTAATGAGAAAAACTGGAGTGGACAAAGCGAGAAGAAGTCAGATAGGAAGGTCAGAGGTAAGGTCAAGAGCATTTCTGACCTGCAAAAATCTCTGATCTTAGCTATAGGTCACAAAGGTCATTACCAAGAGTTGTCTTTGGGGCTAAGTTCTGGAAGATCAAGAGGGGCAGTCTGCCCTGGGTCCTGTTTTGAGGAACTGAGAAGGACAAAGGGAGCTGAGATCAACATCAAAAAGTCAGTACATCGACACTGAAGATAGCCTGTAAGGTCCTTGAAAAGGCAGCTTATGTTATGTTAAACCTGTGGTGTGTACTGGCTTGTACACGGTAATACTGAGTATGACATATCTTGATTCACAGTCTTTAATTGCATGTCATCATGGACAAACTATTTCAAGACAGCTTTCCTCGTCACCTGCAATAAATCGGCAAAATGAATATTGTGAAACTGCAGTCGGACTGTACGTGATGAGGTCCTGTGAGGCGATAAATCAATAATGTAGTTAAAAATTTTCCAGTGCTGAGTCTTAAAGTAGGGGTCAGTGAGAAGGGCTGAAACAGACATTTCTGAGCAGTGATAAATCACAATATGCTGTAAAAATTCTGGTGCTGTATTAAACAGGGCTCAGTGGCTCAGTGGGTTTGACCAAAAGGCGTGTCTCAATTGGCTTACCATGGCGAGAAGGAAAGGGGAAGGAACGCGAAGGTGACAGGAAGGGTTTCTGGCAAGAGAAAGACAAAGAGACAATGGGAAGGAGACTCATATTAGTCAAAGTCTGTCATAAACAGGTGAATCTCAACACATCACATTATAATAGGGTGACCAGACATCCCCATTTTCAAAGAACAGTTCCCCGATTTTATGCTTTTTCCTGACTGGAGTGGACCCAGGAAATGTCCCAGGATGCGCCCCTCTCTGGACAGCACTGGTATTGCCAGGTGACGCCTTGTGATTTGTAGTTTCATTCTCAAGACAAAAGATTTCTATCCTGTTTGTAAATAAGGGTATATTCCTTTAAGATGTTGTGTTATGGGGAGTGTGATTTTTTCCATTTTGTTCATAGCTGACTAGCAGAAAAATGGAAGACAGATTGTCAATTTGCAGACTTTGGACAAGTTACATGTCAGATCAGTGATGCTGAGTTGGCGTCAGACAAATTCACCTCATTTTGTTCAAAAAGAAAAAGGTGATTAGCAAATGAGCAAAAAAGCACAAAAACATTTGCAAAAAAAAAAGGAAAAAAAACTGAAGATTACAAAGAATAATGAAAATGGATAAGAAAACTATATTTATAATTATTAAAAATGATATATTTAAATGTCAGGCCATTGATGCTGAATCAACCTCAGAATTCCTGTGTTTTAATTCTTGTGAAAGACTTTGACAAACATTTAAAAGATGTCTATCGTATTTCATATTTGTCAGTAAATCACAAATGTCCCCGAATTTGCTCCAAAAAATCTGGTCACCTTACATTATAAGCATGAACAGATATCCATCTTGTAAACTGGCATCCTGTCCCCTATGCATCTTTCTCTCTCTGTCTCTTTCTCCGTGTTACATAACTCCGGAGCCTTCTACTCCATGTCGAATCCGTAAACTCCCTGGTGGGCTGCTTGTTATGCCAAGTTTCCCTCTGCAAGTGCCAGTGTTGTGGCTGATGCTCAGCAGCTGTGGTGTTTTATGAGTGAGGGGCCAGGCGCACGTGACCCAACAGCCCTGCACAGTCAGAAAACCATCGCCAACAATTCTCCCTCCATCCTTCTCCTCTCAACTCCCCTCCACACCGCTGACCTTTCTCCCTTAATCCTCTCCAACTCTTTTTCTCTGTTTCTTTTTTTTTTTTTTCCACTCCACACGTTAGCTAGCCACTGACTGCTCTATTGGCTTGGTCAGCTCTGGCTCCACTAATGCTGTTTCCATTCAGCAGTTGGATGGAAAATTAATGATGCAAATAACCATGATACCATCATACACTCACTAAAGCACACAACACAACACTAAGTCTCCAAAGAATATTCCTGCCTGTACAAAATACACCGTGTTCCCTAAATATTTATTTTGAGAAAGAAAAGAAAGAGCACCTGTTCACCCCTGCCACTTGTTTTCCATGCTCATTTCATTTGGCATATTGTATAACCAGTTCTGAACGTCTCCCCTGATTACTACAACAAGCCTATATTTTGACAAAAATCAACAACAAAAAAATGCCTTGTAGTAACTGTAACTAGCTGTAATAGTCTCAAAGAAATTGAAAATGAAAGTTTCCAACACATACCACAGGCTTCACAGGATGTGGTTTAAAGGGTTTCTGGATGGGCTTCTCTGGAAATACAATACAAAAAAATGCAAACAAATCAGTATGGTGGAACTAATACAAAGACATGGAACTAATTAAAACCACATCTCAAACAAGCGGATCATGATTCTTGATAGAATGAGAGCCGAACTCAGTGGTGAGCCCGTGCTAAGTAAACAGAAAGATGGTTTTGGTTCAGTGCGTGACTTGATGTTTCCTAGAAGGAACTGCTCAGGTAGCATACCCCCCATGTTGGTGTTGTGAACGACCGGCATGCTCCACGATCCACTGCCATCCTTAGAGTTGGGCTGGACCCCAAACTCATAGGCTGTGTTGGGCTTCAGGTTGTCAATGACGGTGTCACTGGTCGGACAGGTCTGATAGTTCCACTTCTTGCTCCTCTCACGGTAGCGCACGGTGTAGTGTCTGAACCAAAGACAGAGAAAAACAGAACATACAGACTATTGTACGGATATCACAGCTTATTTAACAATTTCCTTCGCTTTTGCATAGAAGTTCAGTAAATCTCAACTGGTATGTGGCACAAACACTGGCTGAGGTTTCCACTTAGGCCAGCCATGCAAAAAGCCATAAAAAAACTGCACTATATGTATTCATGGCACTGCAGAAATTTCCATCTTAACAAGTCACCGACTGTTTCATTGCGACATCTTGAAGTGCAGACTTGTCCAGTCAGGCTGTGAGTTCCTAACGCTAAGTGTTGCAAAAGGAGCAGTGTGTGTTTTTATTTTTATTTCCTCATTCAAAGGAAACCGATCGAACCAACAATAGATATAAAACCAAAACAGGATTTATTCCAGGAAGCAGGGCAAGTCAAGCTTTTCCAAAATTTTTTCCCCACTGATTGAATGGAGGAAATGTGTGTCACTTCTGCTGTGTGGGCAGACTCCTCTCCTAAACACCTGTGTGCACTCCCTGTCCTGTTCCAGTGCTCAGTAACCTGAGAGCCTTAAGGGAGTCGTATACTGTTTATACCAAGTTATGGTAGATTCTCTGCACTGTGAGTGTGTGTGCACGTGTGTGTGTCCATGTGTGTGTGTGTGTGTTTGTACACTCAAGTGCATATGCATGTGTGGGTGCCTGCATGTGCCTGTGTGTGACTCATCTTTCCTCCATCTGTTTTAAACTATTTTACAGTCAGTGTACATGAAATGGAAAGATTGAAAATGAATCTTCATGAATTGTTGTGACTCACTGCTCTTATGGCACATCTGTGCATCTGCCCTGTCTCTCTGTCTTTGCTGTGTGACATGACGATCCAGCAAATGTCTAGAACAGGAACGCTCGCTGGTGTGAGGACAAGATCTCACAGGCCATCCAACTATCCTGACTGGTATGATAGTATAACTTACTCGCTTCTGCCAACATCAACACATGGACATTATCACCAGAGTTGTGGCTAATTGTCTGAGTGAGCACACAGCTAAATGAATAGCAGTTACCAGGGTCCACTAATAGATTCTGTAACAGTTTAAGCAAAAAAAAAAACCCAAAAAACTCTTGCCAAGAATGTGCAAACCATCCACAACAAAATGCATCAACAAGGCTTATCTTCTCTAATATATCAGACTGACACTATGTCTTGAAACTGTTTGGTTCTCTGAATAATGCCAGTTTATTACTATGCAGCTTCTCCCTCTGGGATCTTCTGTCAGCAGAACTGACAGGTAAACAGGCTCCAGAGTGAAGTAATACAGCTGCACTCTTAAATGAGCAAGATATTTACAAGATCTATAGCATCAGTCTAATGGGCGTAATATGCATTGGAATACATTGTTGTTGCCTTTTGTAGGTGATTTAAACATTTTAGTGAGGGTGTGTGTGTGTGTGTGTGTGTGTGGTTTAACTTGCACCAGACCCTGCTGACTGCTCTTCACTTAGCTACCTACTCAACCAGACAATTAGCCATGACTCTGACCACGGGGATCACCTCTGGATAGAATAGCAACATCACTAGTAACGAGTAAGTCATATCCCGACATGTGTCATATGAATCCAAACTGCTGTGAGCTTGGATGTGTATGTGTATGCGTGTGTGAGTGTGTAAGCTCACCCATCCTCAAGGCAATCATTCATGATGTTGCCCTCATAGGGAGTCTTCAGCAGGGTGCCCCAGGACAGAAGCACTGAAGTGGGCGTCACAGACCCAATGACCAAGTGCAGTGGCTTTTCCAATTCCACTTTACCTGAGGGGAGAGGAACAACTCGCTTCAGTGTCCATATCCACCTCTATGCCCAAGTGCTCATGTTTCATTTTACCATACGGTATGCTTATTTATTTTTTCTACCTGTGCACTGTTTTTTCACATCATTGGTCGGGATGGGCTGGACGGCGATGAGGTACTTGGGCTCAGCGTCTGAAAACAAGCACAGGGACAAACTAGAGGTGAGCTCTGTGGAATGAATGTATGTGATAACATGAAACAGACCGGGGCATGACACATGAGAGGCTGAGGCTAAAGGCCAAGAGGCTGGGGCCAAGAGGCACGGAGGAGAGTAATAAGGATCTGGGTTGTTACTGGAGGACAGGGACACTGGAGCGGTCCACGCCGAGCCTGCACAGATGTGCTGTTGTCTCTCAGGGAGGCCCAGAATCCAGCCATGACTAAATGGATCGAAATCTATGCACACGTGTGTCGTTGCACTGCGCTTCTTCTGTCTCACAGCGGAGGCAGAATATATCATGGTTGTGAAATGTACAAACACATGAACGGTCTTTCCTACCGAACTCAGTCTCATAGGGCTGTCCGTTCTCAGGCAGCTGGATGAACTGCTTGGAGAACATGCTGCTGCCGTAGCCCAGGATGTAGCCCTCCAGCTTGGTGTCAGGGTTGGGACGCAGAAACTTCATCACGATGGTGTCTCCTGTGGCGTTGATGCGCACCTTCATGTTCTGGCGTCTCACTGGGGAGGACAGGGCACATTGTTCCACTTAGTCTCAAAGTCTGTTTTTGCGACACGGAACGAATAGCTCGTGAGGCAAAGTGCATGTGTATGAATCTACTCTAATAATCCGCACCTTCCCGGACTGCACACTTAACGCCATCTCCTCTGCCATAACAATCCTATAACTCTCCCACAGGTACACACTTAGGAATACATACAGTCAAAGCAGACAGCTAATGGCATTTCACTGACTGGTTTAATTGGTCTACTGGGATATAACTGTTCGTGAATGTTCAAGTTTTTTGAATAGCAGTGATTGTATTAAGCATTCAGAACACGGACAGAGGTGCCTAAGAACACATTTTTATTGTGAGAACATTACTTTTATAGACAGAGCAAAAATCAAGGATCTGACACTTACAAGCATCATAAACTACGTATGTTGCCTCTTCTATGAGGTGTTAGTGGGCACAAGGTATGTCTCCACTCTCTGAAGTGGCTTTGAAACGGGCCTAATGTCATTGTAAAACTAAACCTGTAAACACTTGTTATAAGAAGCAGAAGTCAGGTAAGCCAGCGGCGAGCTTGCGTCGGTATCACCACAAAACAGTATAAAACAGAAAACGCTTAAAGACATTCGCACACGTACTCCAACCAATCAAATCCTCTTCCAAGCAACTCGACGTTCCCTGCCAGACTTGACTTCTTGTCAGTACAGTCAGCCCAAGTCTAAATCCCCAGTGTTTGGGGCCAGAGGTTAGATGAGGATACACACCAGAGTAATCCTGGGCGCTGACAGGCTATAGACAAGCTGGTATTTACTATTCAAGGGCAATTTTGAAAACCTGACTTGTATTTACTGAGTGAGAGACGTGACATCATGACTTCAGCATGGTGTGTTAGAGCACAAACTGCAGAAAGCTGCTTGGCAAAGTCTTAAAGGCAAAAACAGAAAGGAGCAAATCAGAAGTAGGTGAGAGAGTGGCGAATTTGAATATCTTATCCCACTTTCGACAATAGGGCTTAAAGCAACGCTCTCTGTTTTTATATCGAGGCTTGTACTGTATTAACTACAGCCCGTATCCTTGGCTCAGATTTCAGAGTTAAATGAAATAGTGGAACTTTGTTTGAGGCATCATGCCAGCAGCTGCCACAGGCCAGCACAGAGACAGACAGTGGAAGAGGGGGGAACCCCTGGATTTGAAAATACTCTCGTGCTTTTCCAGTTGCGTGTTTCCTATCAAAACTGCATTTGTTTTGTTTCTATCCTTCAATATTTCCGATCAAACAATAGCAGGACCGACTCTGAGGAACAGGGCTCCGAGTGGATGAAGCATTAGCAAATTTCTGGCAGCACTTTTAAAACTCCAATACAAGCAAACACTGGCTCAGTCCCACATCAGCCCTGTCCAAAGCCTGGCCATTTGGCCCACACACCGTTCAGGGACTGTTAGACTTATCAGTATTTCCAGAGTAAAATGAATAAAGGTTTAGGAAACGATCCAGTCACAAGCCCAATAATCAATCAACTACAAAGGCAAACTATCGACGGCACTAACCAGAAAAGATTGCCAAGTCATCAAGTCACCAAGGCACATGTCTGCGTGTTTACGTGTACATGCCCGCATCAAATTATTGGAGATCATAGCGTGTTTATCATACGAACGATGATGTAAATGATTTTGACATAACAACACAACTTTCCTCACTCGTGACCTAAAGGATGGGGTTCATTTCCATGGCAACGAGAGACGTTAACATGACCCGAAAGTAAATGCTTCATTGAGGCTGGAGGCCAAAGCTCTGTATGTATTTATCTCTTGTCAAGACCGTATGAGTAACCCACTTAACAGCATGTAACCATGACTGACTCCAAGCTTGCCCTTATGACCAATCCATCACAGGGAATTCCTTAGAGCAACAAAAATCCTATTACACAACGATACACAATAAATCAGTGTTTTAATAAAAATCATCTGGATGACATTTACGACAGTTACACATCTCTGTACATCCCTGAGATATCCCCAGGCTGAAGATGGAGAAATATCTGTCCAGATCAGGACGTACATATGTTAGTTTGTACTATCAGTGTATTACAGTGGAGACGGATTCCTTCACTAAATACACCATGACATAAGCAGTCGTTTCCTCCACTCTAGTATAGATGGAGTATATAGCTGGTCAAACCTATTCAAAGTCAAATACAGAGCATTTTAAAGTGCTCTCTTGCATAGCAAAGCAGCAGGATATTTCACTTATCACAGAAAGGATCCTCATTGCAGTGAAAAACATTAAGCATTCCCAATGAGATGCTTATGGGATAAGCTCAGCAGCAATATAACCAATCTATCAGCAATTACAGTAACAGCAAATTCATCAATCTGCCAAGAGGCGGCCAATAACCGCGTCAGATGATACAATAAACAATGCCACATCACTCAGTCAACACTTCATCCTTTCACTCGCGCTGTTTTGAACTCAAAGCCAGAGAGCGTGATCCTCCTGGCCTGAAACGGAGAAACACCCTGTTACTGGAAAGACCAACTGGAAATACAAACTGAAGGCAACTGGGCTATGGAGAGACAATCTTGGCTCATCAGCGGTGATGGATGGTCCTCCGGGAGAGGGAGTAGGTTAATAGGGTTGTCAGAGTATGAGATCAACACACCCTGCCTGTTGCAGACTTCAATGAGAATCACAGGCAATTTTCATTTCAGTGTTAATGAGATTTTTGTGTTTATATGCACAGTCTATACACATTTTTGTGTGTGTCTGGCTTTTTGCATGTTGATTTAGACCTTGCTGTCTCATTCTGCCAAATTATAGTCTCCTTTGGCAGCTTTCAGAGGCTGCACTGTCTTTGTATGAATCCTCCGTCCTGTTTTGGTTCAGAAGATGAGGAGAGGGGCATTGAAGCAAATGCTCTGAGAATAAATACAGTGAGATCATCTTAGGACTTTCCATTGAGGCTATGTGTGAACTAATGAACTATAAATATCCAAAGCGAAGCCTCAAACGTCCTGGAACACGACTACAAGGCTTGTTTTGTTTTGAATCACACGAGTATGGAAAAGAACTGTTTCTTTTTGTTGAGATTAATGTGGTAGGTTTGGTGGATGGAAGTGACACAAAATAATGAAGTCATGTCAGTTTGTCTTTGAGTCCGAACAACTGAACATAGCAGCTGACTGTAAGTCCCACTGACCAAATAAGGATAAAAACTCTGTAAATTGTACCAGTATATTGCCTAACCCTTATTGCCCCACTATCATCATATATCACAAAACTTCCATGTATTCCACAAAATACATTAAGTTGACTTAAGCCTCCAGCTCCCAAAATACACACACACACACACACACACACACACACACACACACAAAGCCATTGCGTGCACACAGCTTAGAGCCTCAGAGTGATTTTACACAGCTCTGGCATATGTTGGCCTCTCAGGTTTCTGTCCTGGGACAGGAGAGATGGAGAGGGACTTGGCGCCCCACGCTGGGGAGAGAGAGGGAGAGAGAAAGACAGAGATGTTTTATAATCCTTGGTAAACCAATCACTTTCATTTAAGGTGATGAAGTGTAAAAATCTCACTGAGGCCCTTGCCAGCATGAGCGGGGAGGGATTGAAATGATTTAGCTGGTGGACGAAAACAAGAGACACTTCCCAAAGCCCATTTATCTGAACAACAACAAAACTGACCTATATAATCCCTAATGGGAATACCCTGAACGATTTAGCCAAGCTTCTATCTACCTAATATCTGTTGTAACAGAGTGCACGCCTCTTTCACCCCATCTTCAGCTGGAAGCATCACGCCTCTCTGGCTCACAGAGAGGGGGTGGTAGCTCTCACCTCGCTACCCCAGTGGGGAAGAGACGTGCCTGGGATTGCACTCCCACATTCTCCCCTGCTTTGGCTGGTTCCACGCTGGTCCCCCTGCTCTCACACTATATCTCGCTCTTGTCAGATTCGACTGAGCAACAGCTGTTTTCCCTTTCCCCTGTGGCGCAACTCCATCACATCCCTCTCCTCCTTCAGTCAGTCTCTCCTGTCCCATATCTGTCGCCAGCCATCTTTCCATCTCGCTGACCCTTTTTCAGCTTCTCTGAAATCCTTTAAATTCATCTCTCTTGTCCTCCCATCTGCTGTCATTATTCCATCTTATCTCTCCTTTTCCTTGTCTCCCTCCTCCAACATAATTCCTTCTCATCATTACTCTATACAGGACATGAGGCCATGTTTTAACTGGCACCACTGTGTGTTGTTAGGGGAGCTTAGTTATCAGGACATGTGTTATTTGAAGTGAACTGATAGCAAATATTCACTTAATTTACACATGGTTCGACTCATTCATATACATGATAACTGACTCATAGGTGTCATATTAATTTTAGGTTGTGAAATATGTAAAAATGCAATTGGGATATAAGCAGCAGTAAAAAAAAATCATCAGCAAATTCTTAGAGCTATCAAATCTGACCTAACAAAATAATCTTATATCTGTGACCCATGAAAGTAAACACACATCCATCTCTATCACGTAAGCAACACTGGTATGATTACGTAACACATTTCCATCTAAAAGAGTGATCCAAAAACAAACAGAGATACAGACTTTAAACTGTCCTCCCCGAGCAAAAATACACATACAGTCTTTTATCAGGCTCCCAAAGCTGCACACTGTGATTTATCTGCGAGCCAAGTTCAGCTAGCAGCACGCTGGAAACCATTTAGGAGCCAACCTTTTCCACTGTGCTTGCTTCTTCATGCAGGCTGAGCTGTGCTCACGTCAAATCACTTTTATTACCATCACAGTCTTCAAACGGGCACCCAAACTTTAATTCACAGAAAACAGTACAGCTGCGATGTAGGGAGCTAGTGTGTGTGTGTGTGTGTGTGTGTGTGTGTGTGTGTGTGTGTGTGCGTGCATGTGTGTGAGCAATCAGCAGGTGGGATAATGAGACAAGATGGATAACGCTTGTGGAAAATATGGTGTTTTCCGAGACTGTTTTGAGAATCCTAATCAGGGATAGAAGTACAGTATATGCATAAATACAGCTTTATCCACCTATT
>OMLB01062174.1:80699-92370 GCA_900302555.1 Myripristis jacobus
TTGGGGTTAACTTGGTGCTGATGGCGCGATGTGGTGTCAACAGAAAGCGACAAAATAGCCAGCATTTTTAGTCAACATTAGCTGCAACGTTAGCTAGCGGCAACATTAGCTAGCGACAACGTTAGCTAGCGTCGTTGGCATCCCTTGCAACACAACCAACACTACCAAGCTAATGCTAACATGCTAGCTAACGCAAACAACACAACGCTTTTTTAACAACACGCATTTTGACGCCCCGGTCAAAATGGTCAACGCAGCGATTACGTCACATCCAGAGACGGTAACTTTACAGGAACCTTCCCTCTCGGTGGAGACACGGCAGTTGAGAGGGCCTCTTGATGTTGACCCTGCAAGTTTATTCTTTTGATCTATAGAACCAGAAGATACATGTAAGGGACCATTATTATTATTATTGTTAGTAGTAGTAGTAGCAGTAGTAGTAGTAGTAGTATTAAACCTTTATTTTGCCTCTAAAGATCATTGAAGAGGTATATTCATCTACAATGGTATCGAGAAGTAAAAACAAACAACAGTGTTTGAGAGGATACTTTCAGGCAGGCATGTACTTTTGTAAAAATTACTGTTTTATGAAAAAACACCCATTAATACCAAAAACTCCAAACTCAAAGGGTCCACTTGTTGTTAACTCCTCAGTGCTCCAGTGAGATGGAAGGACTCCGTTTTTGTTTTTTTTTCTTTCCAATTTTTACCCATCTGGGACGTGTTTGCTAAATATGAGGAGAGCATCACTACCACAGAAGTTGAAAGCTGAAGTGACTTTGCTCGACAGAATCTGATGATTCACTGAATAATCAATAAAAATAGCGCCGGTGACATGAGTGAATTACATATTTGTTCAGTAAATAGTAATGACGCAGACATGGTTGGTCGGGTGGAGCAGAAACCATGCTGAAATTCACAGGTTCGGAGCCAGAGAGGGAAGCACACGTGAATGTCATCAGAGATTCCTGGAATAAACCCTGACCTCATATTAAGGATACAACGGGGCAACAGGCCCGTACACCAGCCCTGCACACCGCGGCAAACAGTGGGAAAGTGAATGAAAGCGTACCTGGGGGACGACGAGAGTAAATGGATGTAGAAGATGCTGCAGTGACCTGTAGATAACCTGACAGAACGTGCAGCATGTGGGAGATGTTCTCCATGGCAGCACTCAGTTCCAGGTTTGTAATGACCATGCTATTGCCTGATTGCATTTAATTACATACAAATGAGCACATTATCCAGTAATTTATCCAGGCAATTATTACATAATACCTCACTTTACTACCGAAAAGGGGTATAGTGATTGATTTGATTTGATTTCAAATCAAACACAATTGTCAAGAGTGAACTGGAAAACTTTTAGGCCTCCATTTCTCTCCTTTTCTCTCTTTGGGGCGATCCTTTCACAGGCAGGGCTGCGGAGAGGAGATGTGCTCCTATTATAAAGCACTATTCCCTGAACAATTGCCGAAAGATTCTTGACAAAAACAGTGCACCATCTAATTGGGCCTGAAGAAGAGGGAACTTCTAACTCTGTCTCTTTTTATTATCCATCCCTGTGTTTCCCATTAAAATAGTTTCCAGCCATTGAAAAGAGGATTTGAAACAGCCAGCCTCAGGTAGCACCTGCTGCAGCGCTCGCCAGACAGTCGAGTTGAACTCTAGACCCGGGTCCTGGTGTTGAACTCATTCCAAAAAAAATTCTCCGTCCTTCCAGCTGCCAAAAGCCAAGTCTATAGCATTGTTTTATACCTGTTTTTGTTCTGAAGCACACGAGCCGCAGAATTAAGCCCTTTCCATGTAATAGCTCAGTGATTCAGGGAATTCGCGGGAATTGATGTCAAAATTCAATTCGAATGAAAAAAAATAGGAATCATTGTGGGTGGTGTTGTGGGACAAGGCCAAGCAAACATGCCAAACTAATCAACCCAAGCCACACGACACTCACAGAAGGGATTCGAGGAAATAGAT
This sequence comes from Myripristis jacobus, assembly GCA_900302555.1. NCBI lineage: Eukaryota > Metazoa > Chordata > Actinopteri > Holocentriformes > Holocentridae > Myripristis > Myripristis jacobus. The sequence goes on from OMLB01062174.1 coordinate 82,677, forward strand.
TCCAAGTAATAGTGATCAAAAGGTCTTACCAAAGTTGTCGGCTCTCTCACGTTAAAGAGAAGGTGACACATCCTGTTCAGTCATCTCGCATAAACTACACAGAAAATCTCCATCAGCCTTCTGAGAAAAAGATGAATAATTTCAAACTGAGTAAGTAGAGGAGGCATGTACTCTTAGGTCATATTATTGAATTTTCTATGAAGTGCTTTCTTTGTCTTTTAGCGCAACACAACAGACCCACATTCAGTGATACGTTGGTGGATCGCTGCTCTGTTTCACTGCCTCGCTTCCAGGCCTTGACATGTGTGCTCCACGACAAGTGAGAGAGGCCCGACCTGGACAGTGATTGCAGGGGCCATCAGAGGAAAAAGGAGCAGACGTCCAGGTCTAATTGTGAGCAGGTGACCAACAGGCACACGGTGGACAGATTGGAAAACTGACCCAGCTTCCAGACGCCACAGCCACCCCGACCAGCCCTTTTCCCTCGCAGGCCCATTTCTTTTTCCATAACATTCAATCATCCACCTGGCAGGGTCTGCACATACCATACACACGTATACAAACAGACACACGCAACTGCATTCCTCCCGTGCATAACTGTGCACACACACACATGCACACACTTTTCAAGCCTTGCGTCAAACTTGCATCATATACATAATAGATGGATGTGTCTGTGCACCATGCACCCTGATGCATGATGCACGCAACTGCAGAGCACATCAACAAACAACAGAGGAAGATCCTTAGTAATCAGTGAGTGGAGGTCACTGAGGACATAAAGAGGTCCAGGACACACACACACACACACACACACAAAAACGTGCAGTCTTATACACACCCATACAAAAATGGTTGTTTATTTCTAGGTCACAGGTTGGTGTGTAAGCCACAATCGTTTGATTACACACATCGTTTAAAGGCCTGGAAGATGTGTTTGGGTTGAGGACCATCTGGCGTCCACATGTATGTCAGAATCAACTCTTATTATTGGCTGCAAACCAAAAAATATCAGTTTTGCTAACATCAGCAATGGGCCGAAGGGGCTCATTGCTTCCTGAAAAGAGCAGAGGCCTCTGATCAGTTAAAGGCCTGACACGAAGACGGATGTTCCATGCAAATGCTGCTGCATCCAGCGGTCTGTTTTGGGGAAGATGTGGCTTGGCTTCAAGAAGTGCATGTTCTGCACCGCACAGCCAACTCTTGGTAAGTATATACTGTACATACAACAAGTGCATGCTGATAAATACATGCAAATTATCCAGATATCGCCAGTTTATTGACTAATTCTGTAGAGTTTTGAGTCTTAGAATTAGCTGAAAGAGTGTTATGGAGATCATTTTAATTGTTTTGACTGTAAATAATTTTGTCTCAGGAATTTGAATCAAGCAGCGTCATTTTGATACGTGTGACGCTATCTTAAGTGGTGTGATCCACCTCATTTAAAGTGATTTGCCTCAGGTTAGATCAAATGGTCCTTTGAGGCCTCCCTCTGATCCCCTGTCAGCCCCCGCGCTCTCGCCAGATCTCTCCTCTAATCATACGGATAGATATTATCACCAAGCTCATCACTGAGCTCTGGCTACAGATGTGGAGATATGTCACCCAGCCAGTGGGACATCCTGCTTTGATCACACAGAAACAACAAGCCAGGCTCCACACTGCGCTCCAACAAAAACCCTTCATGGATGGATTCGTAAGACTGTGGAATCGGCGGAGAATATTAGCTTGATGGAGATGGAAGACAAGCATGGCAGACAGAGTCAGAGCAGGACTCAAAGCAGACACTGGAGAGGGGGAGAAATAGAGAAAATGACACGGAGATCTCAAAAGAAAAAGCTAAGTGGATTAAGTGATTCTTTTAAAAGGAGGAATTAAAATAACAGATGATTTAAAACATCCAAGTGGAGCCCGTTGATCCCAGCGTGCTGTTCCTGCTCTCGCTTGGTTGGTAAGCCACAGTTCCCCCAGCACAGTGTATCTAAGACAACATTATCACTGTCGACCACAAATATGATGAGCAATACCTCAAAGAAAAGGCCAAGCAAAACAAATGGAGAGATGGAGGCTCAGCAGGGCTAATATATTAAAGTTTTATCCAGTCAGAATTGAGTTACCTCCTTCAGGCCGTGGGCGTCTTTTCCTCACAGCTCACAGAAAACTAATAGATTTAACATTTGAATACAAAAATATTGGTGGTAATTTTTGGTTTCTTTTGTTTTTTGGACGAGTGTGCGCTAGATCTAAGTGTCCCATTTTCTTTCACTCAGTACACTTAACCACACCGACCATGCAGCTGAATTTTGGGATGGTGATGACCCAGTTAGAGATATGAACTTGGGAAAAATGGGCGGAGGATGGGCACAAACCTCATCCCAGCTTCGCCTTGCAGTTTTAATGACAGTGCAGGGATATCTAAGATGATATTGAATAAAAAAAAAGGGATATTGAACGTGCAGCGTGGATGAAATGACAATTTTGGTTTGAAAAGTGGAGGAAACAACGCAACAAAGGCTTAATCTCAGTGCCACCTCCAGCCCACCACTTCCTCTGTGATATGATGATGATGAATGCGATGATGACAACAATGAAGATGATGATGAAGAGTTATATAGGTCTACCGCTGTCTGCAGTTTTCAGCCAAACCTGCAGACTTGGCCGAGCTCGTGTTAGACATTCCAGCTCCATCTCTCTCTCTCTCTCCCAGGAGCGAGCGCCTCTCCAGCCCATCCATCTCCACGCTGTCTCGCTCTGTCTCCGTCTCCCTGGGTGCCTCCTTTTCCACACAGCATCTTCTGTCTCCTGCACATGCCTCAGTGCCTTGATGCTCTCGCCAGCATGTCAGCCGTCAGCTCATACACACACACACACACACACACACACACACATACACACACACAGGGTGCTAGGATGGAAATGCAGCGTTGTGAAGCTGTTTTGAATAAGCCGACATCAGGTCACTAGGTTAAACAGAGCTGCGGGCTACAGCAGCTGGAGTTTGGCATTGATCATTTCAAATTTAGATGCTGTAATGTCACAAAAAGGGTAATCCCAGAATGACTGATGATGATTTCTTTTCTTTTTTTTTTTAAGCAGGTGATAATATGAGCAATATCCTATGTTGGAACACATAGTCCATTATCAAAACTGAATAAATAAGGCATATATTCACACAAAAATGGCTTGGCTAGCTCAGTATTGGTGTTAACATTATGCCACTCATAATTCCTCAATAGTAATCATAATTGTTTAGTGGCAATCTAGATTTTTAGAATGGCACGGTGTGTGTGTGTGACCCCTATTGGCTAATGTAAGCTTGCTTAGCTATCTTAATGCAACTAAACTAGTTAGTGTAGCTGTCACCGTGAGCTATAATAAATGTTATACGAGTTGAAATTATTAGCGAGCACTGATGTAGAACAGTGGATTAAACTGTTGACGGGGACTGCATTTGAGGCGCATTATACTGGATTATCATCAGTCAACACTGGGAATGTTAGTGCAGCATGAGTCGAGATTGCAGTGTTGTGGCTTTCACCAGACCAGAGGAGGTTTATTGTCGTGTATTATTCAATCTGTTTTGTGTGTATTTATGAGGACTTCTCCAGATATCTGATCTGTATGAAATTAAAGTCCCTTCCAATTATTGAATTAGTTTGGGGGTTTAAAGGAGGAGGCACCCTAGTGTACAACTGTGGATTATGAAAATTCAGTCTGTCTCTATAAAGCGGGACAGCTGGGGTTGAATATAGTTCACCTGTAACAATGAGAAATCCACCTTAGGGATCTGTGATTGCCTCCACATGTTGAAATGGGATATTGTTTCTAATTAATATTGCAACCTCAAAATCTGCGGTAGAAAACAAGAGGGGGGAGTTTGGGGGAGCTCCTATGTCTTGAAGTGTGCTGCCTTTTTGAGAGGTTTAGGAATATGATATCACAAGATGTTTACTTAAGATATAAAAACACTTTACCCCTCTTAACCCCTTAAAAGGTTATGTTAGAGGAATCCCATTTCATATCAGGCCTATCGCACGCCACAATCATAATGGACAATGTTCCACTGAGCTATAAAAAAATGCAGCGAACCTTAAAAAAGAGGTCAAAATAGGATCTTTCCACCCCAACCCACCATAACAAGCCTATAAAATATGAAAATATTTAAAAATATCCAAGAGCAATGGCCCAGATGATCTAAAGAGCGTAGACAACATGACTTGCAAAAGCCAAACAAACGAGAGAGTCAACCACAACCGTATTTGGAAATTCCTTGAGAATGCTCTTTTGTACTTTACGACACAACAGTTGACCCGCAGCCTCATTAACAGTCTACATGGAGCATGAACTGCAACGCAAACAAAACAACAGAGAATTGCAGAAGGTGATGTCGCAACAGCAGCAGTGTCGTCCCAAAGTCCCGTCACAGATTCATAGTCATACATCATAAAGGTACAGAAAATACTCATTTTTCTCACTGTTGTCACAGCAGAAACAGCTTCCAACATTTAACACTGTGACCACCAAGAGCCAATGTGAATGACATCAGTCGGTGAGCTCAGATGCAGTGGATATGTGAGAGGCTTCTCCTTAATCCTGGAAGAGCATACCTGTCCTCCCCATCAATACCTAAACTGAGGTGTTGATGGGCCACAGGAGGTTCCCCGCAACATTCAATCCATGTGAGGAGCAGTTTCACTCCTCCTCAGCCATGCTGAGAGCTCCACTGACAGAGGATTTGGCAAAAGAGAGCTGAGATCATGTTTTTCACACTCTTGATGTAGCAGTTCCAGGACAGTTATAAATAATGTCAGGGAGTAAATGCTCCATCACGCCCTTACAATGGCGAAGAAGCCTAATTGAGAAAGAGAGGAAAACTAATATTCATTTTGCATTCTTTATCTCTCTGGGGACAAATGCCTCACTGCATCAAAAGCATATTTTTGCGGAGACCATCCCAGCCTATTACTGTGTGTTGAATTAGTCTCTACAACAAAATAACAATCACCAAAACAGAGAGATCCCCTGTGCCAAACATCCGACTGATACTCACTGATAAATAGCCAAATGGCTAGCAGCGTTGCCAGACAACCTGGTCTGAATCTACCTCTGATTACAGAGTAATGACAACAAGTACTGGTCCTGACTCGCAGCCTTCCTCTACAGTATGGCTGTAACATAAGCACAGCTCTTATCTTGAAACCTGTCTTTCTGCAGGGAAATCTCTCATTTAATTTTCAACCTCGCAAAGGAGAAACCAGCGTGTTCTTAAGGAATCCTACATGCCAACAATACATCACAGCCCCGAAACTTTATCAAAACCACAGTCGCTCCGCTTGATGAATACACAGTCTCCATTGTGATATCACAACGCACAATAATATATCTTTTCAGTCTGCTATTGTCACAGGGAAACGTCCACTAATGAGCGATGCTCTCCGCGGGGGAGCGAAATGGGAAAGCTGTCGTAATCCCAGTGCTATGGGACATCAAGTGTTTCCCTGTCAGACTCTGTTGGATTGCTCGGTATCAGAGCTAAATGCTTCCACCCCACCGCCCCACTGCTGGAGTGATTGCTCATCCCACAACATCTGTGTGGTATAAATCACCAACGGAGGGGTTACTTCACCAACCACCAGGACTCACAGTGACAGTGAGAGAAGCCCTTGGCAGCATCCCCAAGCAAGAGATGGGATTTTAGCCACTATAAACTGCAATAAATTGTTTTTAATTGCCAAAACACCAAATTAATGCAGAGAGAGGGATTTGGGGATGAGATGTTGGGGAGGCTGAAAAATTGAGTTCTGCTACAGCAAGCTGATATCAACACCCCATCATCTTAAATGTACTCCAGAGATCTGGATTACTGTCCAAATGTAAATCTGTCTGTCTTGGATGCTACTATACCACTATTTTGTGTCATATAATGTGCAAAAAGTCGTCCAAACAATCATGTGTAATCAGCACACTACTTTGTATTCTGCTTTGCTGCGGCCAACATGGATATTCTTTTGTCAAAGGAACGTCTATGCAATAACCCTGAGCTCATCTCCAGCCTGGTCTGAGTGCTTTATGGTTGGTAGGTATGGGCCTGTGGAGACGTCCATCAGGGCAGTTTGGATTTCGGAAAAAGGTAGCGATGATGACCTGCACAGCCCTATCAGCCAATGAACTCAGTGTCACCCGTTACATGCACAACACTGCTGGCGAGGCACGTGGGCCAAAAAGAGAGCAGTAATCCAGCCACGTGCCTTTCTGCCTCTTCCTCCCTTCAATCCCTTTCCCTTTCTCCTTCCACCCTACTCCCTCTCCTGCTCACTCGCAGAAAACATATTGGAGACATTAACAGGTCCACATCAGGCTGAGGAAGAAAATAAATAATCATGAGATATAAAAAGAAATGACGGGGAGAAGGGGAGAATTTGAAAGGGAGCAAAAGCATGAGGAGAATAGGGAGAGTGTGTGAGTGCAGGAGAGATGAAGGGGAGAGTGGCTCCTCTAAATGGCAGCATGGAGAAAGAGAAAAAATTGGACATAACCCGGGTTCCAGGATTTTCTGAGACCACAGCATGACTATGAGATTAAACGCTCAATGTAAAATATGCAGAGTTGTATAAATCTATAACAAATGGCCAAGTTGCTGGATGCATCCAAATCCCTGTGGCTACCTGCACAGGTACAGCAGCCACAGCCAACCCATGGTTAACTGGGATTGCACTGGGTCTGTCTGTCTGAGCCAGCTTCATACCCTGTCAACTCTAATACACTTGAAGAATGAAAAATTTCCAGCAAAAATCCATCTTGTGCCACAGCTTGGCAGATGTTGTTACAACATCTCATTAATGAAAGTTGATTTGCTTCCAGACATTACTGTTTGACATTAACATGTTTGACAAAAACCAAACCCAAGCATTAAATTCCAAAGATCTGATCAGAGTAGTGAATGCAAACAATCTCTTTATGGTAAACAGTCATGTCATGGTGGCATTCAGCAGCGCCAGTTTGCCAGGAAGCCACCATGGTAGAGTTGACTTTCTCTCCATGGTGAAGGGAAACTCATTTTCCTGCTGCACAGGTACTAGTATGTTCTGCTCAGTGTTTCACAGCCAAGTTGTGAGGGGAAAGGGTTGTACTTCAAGCTCACTCTGTCATTTATCTGCTCATAAATCAACAGACTTTTATATGACACTTAACAAGAACACACATGACACCCGGGAATCAGCAGCAGACTTATTGAGTTACCAAACAACAGTTTTGCAGACTTATCAGTCTAATTACACACTGTTAGAGAGAGGGAAGGAGATGACAGGAGATCAGCTGCTCACTCACCCAGTCCTGCACCCCATCCAGTCGAGGGAAAATGGGCCTCAGCACCATTAACCCATGAGAGTGATGGTGCTGGATTCAATCACAGGGTCCGCCTCAGTAGTGGGTCCCCTGAGCATACAGCTACTCCTTCAAGCTCCTACACACCACATAGAGTTTATTGTTGTGCTATGACATGGGTTAACATCCACCATGAAGCTTGTTCAGCTCTAACAGCTGTTGGAGCTCGCTCAAACCTGGCTGATCCTTAAACTTAAAATGACACAAGCTGGTTATTCACATATGTCTTGAGTCAAGAGTGACTCATACGAACACACAATAACGTCCACAGTGGTTTTAAAGTCTTTGAAATAATACCTTCAGTATGAAGTGTGGTAGATGTTGGACAGGCCATTTCACATCAACATACAAAGCTTTAATTTTATTCAGCTGAGATTGATGGGGATATTATTTGCATGTAAGCAAAACACAGACACAGCCCTCTTGTGGCTGCACCGGAAACAGGCTCATCGAAGACACAAGGAGACTCCTCACTCATGGGCTGTCATTTATGATTCCACACCAAAAGGTTTTCTGTACCAAAAGGTATATGTGAAATGTATGTATATGCAAAAGAGGAAAGAAAAATTAAATGTTTTATATAAAAAAAGACGGGCTCTTAAGCTTCCATTTGCAAATCATAATCAACATTAATTTTGTGCAGGTGCAAGTCTCCACACTGTTAACTCCCATGATTAGCCATAAGTAGTTCATCAAATACCCTTCATTAAAATAAATATGCATTCAAACGTGCATGTCATTCTATTGTCTTTGCGTACTAAAATGTCAAAATTAGAGCACAAGAATAAAACGAGTGTGGAATTGAACATAGCCCAGAAAATAAGTCCGAAAGTAAGAGTACGTGCAGTGTCTATCATTATTATCATCAGTATTAGGTTTCTGAGTGAGATAAATGAATGTAAAATGTTGACTGTGGTTAGATTCACGCTTTCCAAAACCAGAAAGCACATGTTGGATGCTGGGTCACCCACAGCAGTCTCATCTTGCTTGAATGTGGGAGAGAGAGTGGGAGAGAGCTCCATTGTCCCTGCTGCTACCTCTGCACGACTCTTGGGCGTGCACAAAATTACAAGTTGACTGTGACTTACTGCAGGGAGATATTCCACATGGAAAGCCTATCGTCATGGTTTCACAATTCAGATTGTGTTTTGCGGTTTGCATTTCCTCTGTTGTACTTTCATAACCTTTTTGTGTGGATCTATGCACAGTTTTACAAGTGAAGCCCCCAGACAGGACAGGACAGGACAGGATAAGACAGGAAAGCAGTTGACTCACCTGAACAAATGAAGGTACGCTCAGTGGACAGAGGTATTGGGCCACACCTCTTAATCACTGAATTCAGGTGTTTCATTCAGTCCCATTGCCACAGGTGTATAAAATCAAGCACCTGGCCTTGCAGAGTGCCTTTACAAACATTTGTGAAAGAATAGGTTGTTCTAAAGAGCTCAATGAATTCCAGTATGGTACTGTAATAGTAATGTAATGGGATGCCACCAATATTCCACCATCAACTGTAAGTGGTTTTATCTTATAGTGGAAGCGTTTAGGAACCACAGCAACTCAGCCACCAAGTGGCAGACCACGTAAAGTTACAGAGTGGGGTTGCAGAGTGCTGAGGTGCATAGTGCGTAAAAGTGGCCAACGCTCTGCTCACTCAATAACTGCAGAGCTCCAAACCTCCTCTGGCATTAACATCAACACAAAAACTGTGCACCGGGAGCTTCATGGCATGGGTTTCCATGGCCAAGCAGCCACATGCAAGCCTTACATCACCAAGCACAATGACAAGTGTCAGATGGAGCGCTGTAAAGCACGCCGCCACTGGACTCTGGAGTGGTGGAAACGTGTTCTGTGGAGTGACGAATCACGTTTCTCTAGCTGGTGGTCTGATGGACGAGGGTTTGGCAACTGCCAGGAGACCGTTACCTGCCTGACTTCATTGTGCTGACTGTAAAGTTTGGTGGAGGAGGGATAATGCTATGGGCTTGATTTTCTGGGGTTGGCCTCTTATGCCCCTTTTCCACTAGTACCTACTCAGCTCGACTCAGCTCGACTCGGCTCAACTCGGCGCGGTTTGAGAGCTTTTCCATTAGGTGGCAGTACCTGCTAGCAGGTCCCATTTTAGGACCTACTCAGCCGGGGTTCCAAGCGAGCTGGGGGAGGGGGGGGGAGCCGAAAATGTGACGTGAACGCCGTGCAGGCCGCTGATTGGACAGGGAGTGACGAGAGCGACTCCCGCACGAAAACAAAACCCGACATTAAAAAAACAAAAACAAAATGGCAACAGCGACCGTGCGCATTGATCATCACT
>OMLB01062176.1:0-16936 GCA_900302555.1 Myripristis jacobus
TGCAGCATACGGTGGGTTAGGGGACGAATGAGTCTGCCAGCCCATAAATATGTCTACAGGAGAGTTTGTTTAAAATAGCAATAATAATAATGATAATAATAATAATAATAATACATTTAAAAAATCGGTTATCTGTCAATACATCGATCAAATATCCTTAGGTAAAATACTGAGCTAACATCCTTCTCCGCTGCTGCACTCCGCCTGTGCTCTGATTGGATTTTGTGTAATATTACAACTGAGGTATCTAAATTATTATTTTTAATTGTATTGTTTTTTCCAGACCATGGATGTTTTTTTATAAGCTGGAAGCTGCAACCAGCTACACAGATGTACTGATGGAGACATTTAAAAACACATGTATTGGTACATCAAGCCTGAGATATTTTTCTTTTGTGCACAGGGCCTGTCAGAAACTCCTGGAATGGTAAATACTTGCCATTTTGATCGCTGACCTGAACTGTATTTTAGGCCACAGCTGCCAAACAGCTTCAGAATCAGCAACAAAAATACATTATTGATCCCTGGGGGGAAATTGGGTCAGTTGCAGTTCTTCTCAAGAGAATGTTATAAGCATAAGTGAAATCATAAGAAATAAGAAATAGAAAATATGCATTATAAATGTGAAACAGTATGTGCATTATGTATAAATATGAGCATTAATCCTACAAAAAAAAAAGGCATTCAGGCAGTGAGTTTCCTGGCTGTGTGACTAAGCAGCAGTGGCTTCCCGTTCTGTCCCGTCCTGTCCCGCCCTGTCCCATCCTGTCCCATCCGGTTCTGGTCAGCCTCACTCACACTTCACATCTTCACTCTAATGAGTTGCTCCTCTTCAAGCTGAGCCAAAATGAGCTTCCACCCTGGAGGCCTGCTCTCACAGAGAGGCGTAACATTTTGTGAGTATTTGTAATGACCCCTGGTTGTAATTAAATCAGTTGTTGCATGTTGTTTGTTGTATGTGTGTGTGTGTGTGTGTGTGTTTTTAAATTCCATAGCCCACTGCTAAAGCAAGCGTGTGTATTTTTGAGCCAGATTGCCTAGTTTAATATATAATTTGGTCCAATGCAAACAGTTTTAGATGACTTGAGTGGACAGTGACATTTTCCTCATGACTGTGCACAAAACGAGGTTAACCACTGCAGCTTGTCTGTACCTCATTTTTATGTTTCAGCTCCCTATAAAGCATCTCAAATCCAAGCTGGAGGCACCAAGAATCAAGCCACCTGATGATCAACACCAGCCGGCAGATGCAGACAGCAGAAAGGTGTGTCAGGGCCTGTGATCACCTGCATGTCTGCAGCTCCGGCTCCAGTGCATTCACACCTCGGTGAGGGATTCCTGCCCCGGGCCTCTGCGTGTTCAGAGGGGCAGGAGCTCCCATCCAGACCTCTGCCTCCTCCATAATCTGAGCCGCATCCCGCCGACCGAGGCCAGGTGGCATGGTGGAAGGGAACGTCCAGAGACAGCCTGAGGGCAGAGGCCAGCCACGTCGGCTCTCCAAGACCCCTCATCCGGACCGGCGACCCCTGCAGGACCGGCCGCGGAGGTCCCGCAAGAGGCTCCAGATTATCATCTGTGTCCTCCTCGTGGAGCTGTGCGAGAGGTTCACTTTCTTTGGGATTGTGTGTAACATGATCCTCTTCTGCACTGTGAAGCTGGGCTACGACAACCACCTGGCTGCCACGGTCAACCTGTGCTTTGTCGGGGCCAGCACCCTGACCCCCGTCCTGGTGGGCTGGTTTGCAGAAACCTGCTTAGGAAGGACCAAAGTGCTCTACTTGTGTGCTTTTCTTCATTTCTTTGGTAAGTCAAAACAGGATTATATTACAATTTCATACATTTTGCCTCTGTAATATAGTGTTCTGTGTCCAATGTGAAAATGCTGAAGCAGAAAATTTGTATTTTGAATAATAATCATATTTTTCTGTACAAGTAATCTTACATATCTCAGTTTTCAAAATGTTCTCTCATTACTTTTCCAAGACCTGACTTCTGCCTGTTTTCATATTTTCAAAATCACACTGAAATACTATTCCTAATTTATATTTACCCACTTTAACTAATGGCTTGTTAGCCCTCTCCAAGAAATGCAAAAACAATTTCAATGATCTGTCTACCAGTGTTAACATATAGTATTTTGTGTCTAATGTGAAAATGCTAAAATAAGAAAAGGTATTGGTATTTTGAAAAATAATGCCACATCAGAGAGCAGTATTTTTCTGCACAAGTATTCTTATAGTAAAGATTAAAGGTGTGCTACTTTTGGCTGTTTTGAACTCGAGAATTGGAATATCTCAGTTTCCAAAATGTTTTCCTAAATCTCATTTCTGCCTGTTATAAAATAAGTATATCTACCCACTTTAACTAATAGCTTGTTGGCCCTCTCCAAGAAAAAAACAAATCCAATGATCTTTCTACTAATGTAAGAACTGTTCATTGGTGTTTATTTTAGTACAAGCACTGTGCAGTGGATCAAAGCTAGAAGGTAATAAACACTAATACATTTCTGAGGATGGGAAATAAACATAGGAGGTGCATAATCAGGAACTGGATTATTCCTTCTGAATTATGAGGTGTTGGCATCGTAGACTCAATTTGACCTTCAGTGCGGAGGAGCTCAAACCTTTAGGAAGTGTGTGTGTGTGTGTGTGTGTAAGTGCTTGCTCATGCCTCTGCATCACACCAGAGTTTGAAATTAGCAGCAACCGGACTCCACAGCCCTGCACCTGTTTTGACCCTCCAGGCACGGCCATGCTGCCCGTGGTGGCTTTCCCTTTCGAAGATTTCTATATTGACACACATCACATGACCCACCAGCTGGAGCCGCGGGAGCAGCAGGTCCTGTTCTACACCGGCCTCCTGGCGGCTGCGCTGGGCATCGGCGGCATCCGGGCAATCCTGTGTCCCATGGGCGCCTACAGCCTGCAGGGCTACAACCAGCACCAGCTGCTGTCCTTCTTCAACTGGTAGGTGGCCACAGCGCTGGCATCCACATGCAGGACGAGAAGGCCACGACTCATGATCTGTCTATCGATTGTGTTTTTGATAAATCAGTTAATCATTTAGACTATAAAGTGTCAAAATAGTGAATAATGCCCCTCAGAAGGTACAAGAGCTCGAGTGATGCGTTCAAATTGCTTCCTTAGTCTGACCAGGAGCCAAATAAGCCAAGTATTAATTTTATAATGATATGAAAAAAAGATTGAGATCTGAGTGATCTTATTGAAGCTGTAATTAGAAAATGTTTGTGATGTTTTTTTACTTGACACATGACTTAAATGATCAACCGATCATTGAAAATTTAACTTTGATTTTCCACTTGGTGAGATGTTTCCAAAAGAATAACATTCCTGTACCATCGTGAGTGAGTTTACAACATCTACAGGCAGTCAGACATAAAACGATAACAGGTTTACCAATTCCAGTGGCACTGTATTGCCCCAAACCAACAAGGACATCACTAAATGTAGCAATTACAGGCTATTATCTATCCTTACTGCTGAATAAAAATAAATAAATTGCTTGGATTTTGGCATCTGGCTCAGAGCCCCATTTAAAAATAAAATTAATTCACAGCGATCAGACAGGTTTTATGAAAACAAGGCTAACATCTGATAATGTTCATCGACTGCTCCGTGTTATTCATACAGCCAAAGATAAAGCTTCCCTGTGTGCTGCGTTGAGACTTATGGGAGGTCTTGCAACATTTTCAGTTAATTCAACTAATTCAATTATTGCACAATAACCCATCTGCAAGGATAAACACTAATGGCATGATATCAACCAAGGTTACCCTTTACATCCCTTCATATTTGCCTTGTCACTGGAACCCCTCGCTCACCGTCCATCTATTGCCCCCATTGCTTTTTAATTAATTCCATATCAAAAAACATACAAAACTAGTTTTCCTCTCTAAACGTCAGCAACAAAGACTTTAAAATATTCCCCTACATGCTATACTGACCTCTGTGCTCAAAGTTCATTTACTAATTGATGAAATTATAGATGTCTGCTCGATTTTTTTCACCCCCTCAGGTTCTACTGGTTGGTCAATCTGAACTCCGCCATTGTGTTTCTGGGCATCGCCTACATCCAGCAGTCTGTGGCCAGGAACCTGGGCTTCCTCATCCCCTTCACCTCCGTGCTGCTGGCTCTCATCGCCATACACATGGTGCGCAACAAACTCACCTTCAAACCCAAGAAAGGTAACATACATAGAAACAGAAAGAGACACCGAGAGCAGGTATACATGCATGTATAACTGTGTGTGTGTGTGTGTGTCTGTGTGTGTGTGTGTGCATCAGAGCTATTATAGATTTGTATTTTTTTATTAGTTTTTTATTTGTTCAGTTTTAGATTCGTTTTTATTATTATTATTATTTTAAATTATAATAATAAATTATACTTATGGGGGGGTGTTTGTTGGGGTTTTAAGAAGATTTAAGAAGTCCAGAATAGGTGTTACAATACAAACACTTGCATCAGCGCCTTTTTGTGCTTGTTGTGTTGATAAATTTGACCAAACTGACAAAGACTAACACTGATGACATTTTCTGAATATTCTGATTTTATTTTAGTTAGTTTTGTAAGTGCACAATCATTTCCATTAGTTTTAGTTTTTTTCTGACGTCTAGTTTTTATTTTGACCTATTTTTAGTTCAGTTTTAGTTAGCTATAATAACCTTGGCATGCACATAAATAACTTACATACACACAACAAGCACACACACATCATATCTTGCCAACAAAGTTTTCAGTCAAATTGTTAAGTCCATATACTGCAATCACTGATTTTAAAAGGTTTCAACATAGACCATGAACTCTAACCTTCACCATCTCTTCTCTTTTCCGTGGTAGGCGGCTCCTTACTCACCACACTGGGAGTTTTCCTGAACTCCCTCAAAATGTGCTGCCTCCATTACCGCCACTTGAGCGGCGATGTGGCCTCCTGGCTGGACCGGGCCAAGGAGAACAACGGGGGACGTTATAGCGAGACGCACGTGGAGAACGTCAAGGTCCTGGCCCGGCTCTTCCCTCTGTACGGCCTCCAGCTGCTGTACAGGGCCTGCGTCACACAGGCACGTCCACAGGAGACAAACTTAAAGCTGAAAGTCCAAACTGTCCAAATACTTATGACCCCGACTGTGCTACACTGTGTATGGGAAAGTTTCTTTTTTTAAAAAACAAATGACTGGACATTTCACTGAGTGGGGACGAGATATGTCAAACATTTTGATAAATATAAGGAATGAACAGTTTCCTATACATATGGTAAGGAGGCATCTGGTCAGTAGGATCTACTATATATTTATATGTGCCCTGGGCTTTATTGTTGTGCATGTAGGACTAAATTTCTGTGCGTATTGTATGTATTTCTACATGATTTTATTACTTCATCCCCTTCTATAAAGTTGATTTCCTGGCTATTATTTTTTACATATATTCTTTTTTAATGTCTGTTATTGGTGTTACCATTAGTTATTTATTTTCCCTTTCTTATTCATATACTGATTTATATTTATGTTGTTGTATTGGAGTATTATGTGTTGATAACTCTATAAGATCAATGCCTAGGTTGATAAAGGAATACTCTTACTATACCTTTTTTTGTTCAATACTATTTTCACCTCCGTATGTCCAGTGGAGTTTCTTTTAGGTTTTTTTCTTTTCACTTTGAAGGAGCTAGGCTAACGAATCCCATAGACTTCAAGTCTTTATGCTAAGCTAAGACAAAATGCTCCTGCTGGTGCTCTCAGACGGCATCACCCATAACTCGGTGCTCTTCCCTCAGATTCCCTCTGGCTACTACATCCAGACGATGAACTCCAACCTTCACATGAACGACTTCCTCCTGCCCATCGGCGCCTTGAATGTGATCAGCATCCTCCCTCTGCTGCTCCTGGCCCCGATGATCGAGTGTGTGACGACCTGCTACCTCTCCATGGGGAAAACCCCTCTGGCACCTGCCAAAGTCATCAGTGAGTCTTTTCATACCTGGCAAAGCAATTTTTTTAAATATTTTGAGTGGTCACTTTGACTTATTGGTTAAGGTTAGGGTTGGTTATAGCTCGGCAACATTATGGAAAGACTGTAGAGAATGAATGTAAGTCAATTAGTTCATAACTTTGCCATCCTAGGGAAAGATCATCATGCACCACCACTCATGCAATTCTCCATTATGTCTCTCACTCGTTCTTCTACCTTTCTAATCCTCCCCTCCTCCCGGCTGTAACCACTCCCTCGCAGCCTCCTTCTGCAACCTTCTCTCTCATCATCATCCCTCCTTTTCCGTCCTCCTCTTCCAGCGCTGGGACACACGTGTGCGGCCCTGTCCGTCCTGGTGGCGGGCCTGTCCGAGCTGCTGAGGAAGTCCTACCCGCTGGTGGAGCAGACCCTGTCCGGGAAGGTCCTGCAGGTGTCGTCCATGCCCTGTTTCCAGCTGGCTCCTCAGTACGTCCTGCTCGGACTGGCCGAGGCCCTCGTCACCCCAGCGTGTGAGTGAAAGCCGGTGCTGATGTGTAGGCTGTGAAGGCAGAATGAACAGGACTTTCCTTAAAACAACAAAAATAATATATAGACTCACACAAAAATAATCCCTCTCAATCTTACGAGCCACTAGCAGTGTGTGTTGGTGTGTGTGTCTGCAGAGACCCTGCCCTCTGCCTGGATCTTCTTGTTTTGCTAATTCTTCTGGGCATCAGCCTTTGGGCAGTGGGTGTGTAGCTCCCAGCCAATCACAGCACGGTGCAGTGCCAGATCAATAGCATGACATCCAATAAGAAGCTATGAAAATCGTGGTCGTGGACTGTGGAAAAAGGAAACATAGTGAGGCAAAACGCCAAGAAGACAAAGCCTGCTCCACAACACGAGTGAATCTGGGGTTGGGTTTCACCTGCTGGTGAGCACTGAGGGAGATGATGAGGACGAAGGGCGACATGGAGTTGGACTATTCTTTTTTTTCCTAGGATGGCAATGGCATATTTTATATTTTTTGTGGTCATTTCTTTGCATCACCACCCTAAGAGATGAAAACTTCCCGGCAGTTAGCTTAGCTGGGGAGGATGGACCAACTTTGAATGTTGTATTTACAAACCACAACGAAAAATCCTACTCATTCTGCCTTTAAAGGAATACTTCACCCAAAAACTATACATTTCATACCATTTACTCACTCCGAGTTTGTCTTCAAAGTCGGACAAAAAGTTTACAAATGCATACCTCGCGTAGAATGAAGGTTCAAAAAACTGCGTGCATTTCTTTTAGAATGGAATTGATCAGGGAGTTTGACAAACAGCAGCAAAAAGGACATCAAAACATCCATTTCAAGTTAAACCCGCTGTGCAGCATAATCCAAGTCTCAACTCTCATGTTCAGTACAACCCAAACCGTTGTGCTTTCCCTGAAACACTGCTAAATAAACCATTTTCAAAACAAGCCCATGTGCGTCCCAAACCAAAGTAGCAGAAGTACTTTGGTTTGAGATGTACTGAACATGTGAATGGAGATTTAAGGCTGGCATTTCACTGCACAAAGATCCAGAGAACTTCATACTTCAGACATTTTCATATCACTTTTACTTCTAACAGAAATGATTTGTTTGTTTGGAACCGTCATCTGAAGCAAGCCATTATAAACTTTTTTCTTCCAACATTCAAGACAGCTCAGTGTGAGTAAATGGCTCAAAACACACAGCTTTTGAGTAAAGTGTTCCTGTGCGGTGCAGCTAATGTTTCAAAGTTGTAGCTGACTCTGTCCTTGTCCACTCGCAGGCTCGCTCATATCCTTCCACCTGACGCCCAGCCACATCAGAGGGATCTCACTGCACTTCCTCACTTTGTCCTACGGAGGGGGCTGCTTCCTCGGAGCCTTCATCATTCAGCTGGTGCACTTATTCTCTGGAGGTGATTAGAAAAACACTGAATCCCCTCTTTCATCAGTGAAATGTGACTGGACTACAAACAGCATAGTGATTTTCAACTGTAAATAAATAGGATTTTATATTAGTAAAGGAATAATTCACTCAAAATACAAAAATGAGGGAGATTTTCCCACTTAGCCCTAGTGCAATCCATCCATCCAGATAGATGGAGAGTAGAAACCTCGTCAAATCACACGGAAACTACACAGATGGACAGATTGCACTAGCGTAAGGAGGAAATTGTCATGTTTTGGTGTGTGTGTACTTTGGATGACTAGAATGAGACATGAATATCCTATAACACTATACCTGATTCCAGGTAACTTCTACCCAAATGAACTCCATGAAGGGAATCTGGAGAGGTTTTTCTTCTTTCTTGCCACACTGATGGCTGTGAATACCCTTGTGTCTTGGAGGATATCATACAGGTACAGTATTATCTCCTACAGGAGGAATAAGGTGAACTAGAGTTACAATTAGATGCAGCCATTCTTTGGTTGCACCAGTCAAACGTGTTTTTAAAGACTGCAGTGTGTGACCCCTGTGTGTACAGCAGGTGTTGTGGTGTCCATGGCACACCACCAATCTATTCTTGGCCTAGTAGGAACAAAAGCACAGTGAATGAATATTGGGGTCATAAAGTAATCACGATCTTAAGTGTCTCTTCCATCCATCTTGACGTTGTCCAGGTATTTGGACCTGAGTGTGCAGGGCAGAGGACCCAGCAGCAGCCCCCTGGCGGACAAGCTGCTGCGTTACAAGGCCTGTCTGCGTTTCTACGACACTCTGGATCGCTCGTACACAAACGCCTCTGTGGAATCAGTCTAACCCTAACCCTTCTTGAAGATCTCTGCACTCTGTGGCGCTGGCGCTACATCTGTTGTGATCATATAAATAACATATCACTTGTATGAATGAATTATCTAAGATGTAAATTTTTGATTTTGTTTGCTTTTACAAATGTTTTAAAACTTAATTTGTACAAATATCAAACTTTTCTTTGTCACCAGAGCCTTCAAAGAACCATGACTTTTAAATGTGATTGTTAATATGACTGTTTTCTTGAATATAAGCCATTGTGTTTCTGTATGGTGTGACTAAATTATTTAGAATTTCTATGTACGGGATGACATGAAATTAAAACAAAAAAAGATGTAAATGTCCATTGCTGATGGTCTTTATTTAAGTATCAATCCTCAAGCACAGTAATTAGTGTGATCATGTTTACTGATGTCATGGAAAGAGTAACAATATTCTCATATAAACTTTGGTCATCACAAAAACACAAAAAAGAGTCCTGAAAAACTGGAATATAACAAATTTAACAAAATCAAAAGATCTCTTTTTTTGTAATAGGCCCTTATAGTATTAGGGCTTTATTTTAACAATCTATAAGCACAGAGTCTGAAGAGCACGACACAAGTGCATTTAGGGTGTGTCCAAGTCCACTTTTGCTATTTTAAAGGCAGAAAAAAGTGTTGTTGTGCCAGGCACATAGTTCAAAAAGGTTGTGCTTAGTCTCTAAATTAATCATGGGTGTGTTTTGGGCATAACATGCCATCTCCCATTCCCTTTAAAAAACAGGTGTGCTTGCACTTTTGCAGATTGCTATTATAATGGTTTGTTTGCCAGGCAAGGTAACACTTCTCTGCAGAGGACGCCGATCTGCTCGTGCACTTTCACTTGGTGCACGAGCAGATCATGAACGGCAATAGAAGGACTCCACCAAAGCTCCCTGAGGTGAAGCAGGCAGCCCTGTGTGTGTAACAAGCAGAATGTAGGCGCTTATATAGGCGCGCAGTACTATCTTGATAATGTGCCCTTAAAATAACAGTGAAAGCTGCACCACTGTATTCAGATCTGGTTTGTGTTTGTTAATCGTGCAATCGCTTTCAACTGCCCCAAGATATCAATGTGCCAACAATGTGCCTGACCACACCTCATTTTAACCCCGACACGCCCATGAGCACACAAAAAGGAACAAGAGCATTTGCCTTTTACACGATGTGGGCACTGGATGGGAAAATGACACCTGCGCAGGTTGGAAACTAAAAAAGACCCACACATCACGCTTGGTACTGCTTTGCACCGAGTGTAAGATAGGGCCCATAGTGTCACAAGCAAAAATGTATTATGAAAGTATTATTTGCACCTCAGCAGTGTGTGACAGGTGAGTCATTATATTTAGTCATGAATACATGAGCTCAGTTTTGAAGATTATATTATATTATATAAATCTTTCTCTCGCATATTTCACTCTCATACTTGTATCTTTCTTTGTATCTCAGAATTATAAAAGAGCAAATACCAACATAGCCAGATATGCTGATACTATTTATTGCTGTCTACTGTTTGCATAGTTTCAGTGTTGCACCCACATCAACAGAAAACCCGGGGTACAGAGGCTGAGTGAATGTGGTTTGGATTTGGTGCAGGCAGGTCAGATAGTGAGAGTCAGAAATGCCGTAAAAGTACAGATTTCCTGTTCGGTAGTTGAGGTACACTCCCACTTTACGGGAGTGAGGCGGAGTGATGTTGGCTTTGTGGTGGTTGTTGTGCCAAAATGTCAGGCCAGATGGAGAGCAGACTAAACTCCAAGACATATTATTGTGTCCAAAAGCACAATCATTCCCTGAGCCTTTCCTGTTTATATCTCTGTATGAAACAGCCACTTCAACAACGCCGCTGTCCCACTCCACCTCCCAGTAGTGGTCGTCAGTCAGGCCGTCTTTGCACAGGGCCTGGTAGTAGAAGTTGAACCTGTCAGAGTGGGTGGGGTGAGCCTGGTCACTGTTGCCCCATGATATCACTCTGTTATTGTCTGACAAATGAAGACATGCAGCCACTGTGTTGGGATCCACCTCCAGTTTGTAGTCTGCAGAGCAACACAAAGCGTTCAGTTAGCCTGAGGATAAAGGATAAGGGATAAACCTATTCAACCCCAAAAGGGAAAACATGGTTTGTCACCCATGCACATATTCCCACAACCACAAGAAACGGGAACAACTAATGTTGCAAGGAGCGATGAACATGGCTCTGCAGCTCGGAGTGAGCAGCAGCTGTGGTATCCACTAACTCCAAGGAAAACCACACGCTATAAATTTTATGTGAAGATACACATTTGCATTTTATTTCACTATTGGGCATTGTGTGTATGAGATAATTATCCCTTCTGTGTCCTCTATGTGGTGCTAGAAAACAGGCTCTAAATGTACATTAAATTGCTGCACATCAAATGTAGATCACACACTTTAAAGCATAAGGCTTTAAGGCGAGATAAGTTGGCCGTTATTGCTGATATACATTTGCTGGACGTCGACTGATACGCATATCATACTTACTTTTCAAATCATACTTACTTTTATGTCTATCCAAAAGATATTGCCTGGATGTTTGTGTTGCTGCTGTTCTCTCGTGCAGGCTGGGAGACTTTAACACTATGGCAACGGGTAAAAAGCATGCCACACTTATCATTACAGCTGTACAACTACAAGAAATATACAGCACTACACAGACTTTCCTCTTACTGTACTGTAAATCGCACTGCTCATACATACATTGGTTGTCCGTCAGAACCTTCGGTATTTTATCCTCTTCTTCTTTGCGCATCTTTTCCAGTTTGGACTTCTGTGCAGTGATGAATTTCATCACTGTTTCAAGGCTTTTGGGTGAGGCTGAGGATTCGGGGAGCTCGCCGAGGGCCTGCAAACGCTGCGCTAGGCAAACAAATCACATAGAAAGAGACAAGTGGGACTCTTACTTTGTTCTTAAGTGTAAACCAATGGGCCAGACCAACCCCTAAACACAGTTCTATTTGAGGGGATAAGGTGGATGAGAGAGGATGTTATGTTGGTTTAAACTTTTAATTTACACCCACTAAGTAGAGGAGTAGAAGTCGTGAGGTCATTTCATGGGGACACATATTTTTCAGTTTGGGGACAAAATTGTGTATGCTCATACTCAGGAGAAAGAGTGGAGCGGAAGAGCGAGGGAAGCATGTTATCACCTTAAGAAACTGAACGGGATCGTCCAGGAGCGACAGCTGGTCGAGTTCGGCCTGTCTCCTCCTCAGCTCAGACTCTTCACGCTGCAGTTGGCCGAGCAGACCGCTGGCACAGTCCACGGCAGCTTTCTCCGTCTCACCAACTTTGGCCCTCATCTCGGAGCACTTCCTCTCGATGGCCCAGACGTACGACCGGACGTGTTCCATACACACCCGCTCAAAGTGATCCACCGTCTCCCACGCTGCAGCCTTGTACAAGACACACAGAGTTTCAGTCACTCCTGTCCGTCTCTTAAAGCAGAAACCTGCTGAATGTTCAGACCGTTCACTTCAGTCTGCCTCTAGCTCACATTTTCCCCAATCATTTTTCAATGCATGAGTACATTTACTTGTTTTCTGGTGCTTTTAAAATACAAACCAAAACCATTTTTATTTATTTTTTAGGTTCAAAGGCCTAGATCAGTGGTTTTCAAAGTGGGGTCCTTGAGGGTCCTCAGTCGAATGAGAAATAGTGCTATTTCACTATACTTTAAATGCATCTGAATGCAGCCTTTCACATGCATTATACCGTGCAGCTCTAGCGACAGCACTGATGTTTACAGATGTCACTCACCCTCACAGAGTCTGCGGCCTGGTTCAGCGCCTTCACTCTCTGCTCTGAAATGTGCATCCTGTCCACCCTTTGCTGCTTGGCTGCTTCCAGCTCTCTCTGTTCAGACATGAATCAAGAACCTCAGTCTCAAAAACGAATGATTTTACTATCTGAAGTGCAGATCTGAAGTGAGTTACCTTCTTCTCGGTCTTCTCCGCTGCAGCTGAGACAGTGTCGTGACCCTTGTGCTCCCCCACCGCACACAGCAGGCAGATGCACTGGCGGTCGGTGCGGCAGTAGAGCTCCAGAAGTTTGTCGTGCCGGCAGCAGATGCTCTCCTGCACCGCCTGGGAGGCCCGGACCAGCCTGTGTTTCCTCAGAGGAGGCACCTCAAAGTGCGGGCTCAGGTGGGTCTCGCAGTAGGCGGCCATGCACACCAGGCAGAACATGGCAGCTTTCCTCTTTGTGCCTGTGCAGGCGTCGCAGCCCACCTCCCCAGGTGCGGCGGAGCACTCACCGGCCGCACCTCCTGGCTGCTCCTCACCTCCCGGCGCCTGGCGTTTCTCCAGCAGGTCGGCCAGCAGCGTGTTCTTCTTCAGGACGGGCCTGGGGCGGAAGGCCTGCCTACACTGGGGGCAGCTGTACACCCCTTTCTGCCCAGCGTCCTGGTCCCAGAAGCTGTTGATGCAGCTCATGCAGTAGCTGTGTCCGCAGGCGGTCGTCACAGGGTCCTTGAGCTGCTGTAAACAGATGGCGCAGTCGAATAACTCCTGATAATCTGCCATTACTGTTTTCCTTCTTCTGATAGTTTTCCTGAACGGAGCTACTTTCACTCTCTCAGGAAGAGGAGTGGCTGATCTGCTCGCAGCGTTTTCCATCCTCTAAGGGCGGCCCACGCTTGAATGATTCAAAAATTTAACATTTTGTGTATTTTTCAAAAAAACATATTCTTTTTAATGATGTCACTGCGTGGAGATCTAACATTCTCCCAGTAGACGCTGTGGCAGCCACGAGAAAAGCAGACACCGTCTTATAAAGCCTTTTTAATCTCCACAGGGACTTGACCAAAGTTTATTATTTCCCGCAGAAGTTGTTGCAAAATCGGCCAAGGGAGTCACGCATTTGTTTTGTGGACGCTGCAGTGCATTATGGGGGTTGTAGTATCCGCGTTGTGGGCAAAATGGAACCATCAAAACCAGGGTTGTTTGTTGTTGTTGTTGTTGTTGTTGTTTTTAACATTTTGGGTGGTCATTTTGCCTTGCTGGAGAGCTGTCCTGAGCTCCTGAGGCATTTCTAAGTTATATTATTTTAAGAATCAATTTGCAACAGGATGCAGTGACCTCCCATTTGAAACTGCATTGTCTGCCGTTAAGGTTAAGGTTAAGGTTAAGGTTAGGTGTAAGTTAGTTATGGCTGACATTTGGGAAAAGTTGTAGAGGATTAATGTAGCCCGAGAAAATTAAAAATCCCTTCATTTCGCTAGGAAAAAAAAAACAAGAAACAAAACAAAAAGTGGCAACCAGGCTTGTATTTATAGAAAATAAAAAGTCATCTGGTTAGTCCTTATATATCATTTGCATGCTTTAATACACTAACAGCAAACCTTAGAGCTGTGAGCAAATCGAAATCCTGTCCAAAATGGTATTTAAAGAATACTTTGTGGTTATGATTAGTGATTAAGCTGGATAAAATGTCCAACTCAAAGTGCAATTCAGTGTGGGAGTGTAATGTTATGTGATATTTAATACTGAACCTCAAAAAGTGTACCTCTCAAACTGAGTTGTATTTCAAGTTCAAATTTATTTTGGGTCCAAAATCACTGCTTACAGTCTCAAAAGGCTTTACAGTCCCAGGACAACACTGCCTGGCTTACCTAAAACAACATGAACAGAACACAAAGGTGAATCAAAAACTAAAAAGTGTTTTTTTTTTTTTACTTTAATAATCACACACACCTAACCTAAACAGACTGCTTGCGTAAAAGCATATCTCACTAATTCACATCAGTTAGCCATTTTTTAATGAAATGTTGATATTGTATGTTAAATTTGCTAAACTTTAAACAGAAAGTGCACATTAGATTATTGGTGCTGTTGCTGCTGGGTGCCCTCCCTCTGGCTGCATTATCTTCACAGAGGCTCCTCTGTTGACCATGAAGCCGGCGTAAACAGGCTGGGAGAACGTGGTGCACATTTTGTGGAGGAGCGTCATCTTGCCAGAGTGTGACACACTGTGGAAAGACAGGACCCCCGCTGAGTGGTTCAGATACACTCCCACTCTGCAGGAGAAAGGGACGCCAATATTCATCCTGGTGCTGTTGTGCCAGAAAGTGCAGCTGGACGGTGACAGGGACAGGCACCAGGACCGGTCGCTGTAGCCAAAGCCACACTCGTCCGACCCCTTCCCTTTGTAGGAGACGGCCACCTCAACCCTTTGGCCCTTCCACTCAGCCTCCCAGTAGCAAACTCCAGTTAAGGCCTCAGCGCACAGCACCTGGTCCACCTGTGTGAACCGCTCGGGGTGCCGCTGGTACCTCTGGGCCCTTTTGCTCCACGTCACCCTGGTGTTTCCCTCAGACAGCAGGAGGTTTTCAGATGCCGTGTTGGGATCCAGACTGAGCTGACAGGAATCTGGAATTTAGAAACAATTACTGCTATTAGTATTAGTATTAGTATTATTATTATCATTCAGTCGCAGAGGGGTGATCGAAGGGGTGCACTGAGATTATATTTTTATATTTTTCATAAATTTTATTTATAGTTCTTTTTTTATTTGTTTGTTTTTTCAAATCAGTTTAGTGTCAATTAGTTATTAGTCAGTTAGTTTTTAGTCAGTGTTAGTTTGAGCTTTAGTTTTGTTTTTTTTAGTATTATTATAATGTAGGGGTGTTTGTCAGGGTCTAGACTTAAGAAGTTCAGTATAGGTGTTAGAATACAATCACTTGTTGTTGTGTTGATAATTTTCACCAAACTGACAAAGACTAAAACTTAAGACAATTTCTGCATTTTTGTTAAGTTTAGTTTTTAGTTTTTAGATTTTTCACACCCAGTTTTAGTTTTTAGTTCAGTTGTAGTTAATAATTGTCTTGACTGAGATGTGCACTCACTTAAGTATTCACCAAAAATAAAATCATAATGTAGTTACACCAAAATATCAACTTAGTATTGACATGAAAGCGTATCATAGTGAAGTATTTTAGTATTGTATTATGTAGACACAAGTATAGAATTTCAGTATAAATTTCAGTTTTAGTGTCCACATCAAAGGAACAACTTACAGATGGAAAACTCCTGTCTTGTCGTGGGATCACACTCAACTTGCACTGGAAAAAGAAAAAAAAATTACAGTCATTGTTTTCTACCCTAAGAATATTATAAAAGCTTTGGTTTACACTCGGCTCTTTGCTAAGATCTGATTTCACAGACAGTGCCAGCATGAATTTGTCCGACATGAGAGTTGGTTTCTTACTTTTCTCGGATATTTCAGCGACAGCCCTGGCCATGCTGTCCAGTCTGTCTCTTGCATCACAAATTGCTTTCCGCACAAACTCAAAGGGCATGTGTACTTGAGCACTGGTATCAGACGCATCATCCGACTCTGGAGGGTCAAAAACAGCCTGGCACCTCTAGAAATATTTAAGAAAAGAGACACAAACATCAAGTAAACCATAGCAGCATGCACAGTTAAATCAAATCTCTTAAGATCACTGGAAAATCTTTAACTTTGTTCCTTTTTGCTCATCACAGCCCAATCAAACTGCCTCTGTCTTCTACTACTGACAAAACTGTGTCTGTAGATCTGCAGTACCACTATTTCTATATTAGTCTGCTGTAATATGTTTATGCCTGTTCCTGTTCTGTTGTTTTCCACATTTCTGTTCTTTAATGTTTCCATGTGCTGACTGCAAAAACTGATTTTGTCTCAACGGGAACAAAAAAAAAAAGCATCTATCAAATTGATTCAGTAAAGATTCATGCTCTTGTGTAAATAATTGAGAAGATAAAGATTAGTTAGACATGAGCTCTAGTGGATGCAAACTACACCACAAAAAAAAACTCATCATATGATGAACATGCATATCTATATTGCAGGTTAAGGTTACTCACATTTGGTTTCTGTAGGCCGGCAGTAAATATTACAAGATTAAAAAAAAATAAAAAATAAAAAAAAAAAGGTACATACAATAACATAAAATCAAATTGGTGATACTTATACAATTGCAATGATTCTCTCTCTCTCTCTCTCTCTCTCTCTCTCTCTCGAATATGTATGCGTTTTAATAATTTCTTTTGCACTGAGCTGTTTATAGCTGGAAACTCTGTCTCTGCTTGTTTTTATGTTTTCCTTCTTTTTACATGTTCCAAAGAAATAAAATAAGTTAAATGGGAGCGGTGTCCACCTTCAGGAAGTGGATGTGATCCTC
>OMLB01062176.1:16956-29681 GCA_900302555.1 Myripristis jacobus
ACTGAGCTGTTTAAAGCTGGAAACTCTGTCATTTTCTCTGTCTCTGCTTGTTTTTATGTTTGCCTTCTTTTTACATGTTCCAAAGAAATAAAATAAGTTAAATGGGAGCGGTGTCCACCTTCAGGAAGTGGATGTGATCCTCGGACAGTGAGATCTGCTTCAGTTCGTTCTCTCTCCTCTTCAGCTCCTCTATCTCGGTCTCCAGACGGGCCACCAGCGCCTCGGCGCGGCTCATCACGGCTTTCTCCTGGACTTGGACCAGCTCCCTCACGGCGCTGGACCTTTTCTGCGCAGACAGGATCATCTCAGCAAACGTTTTCTCACTTTCGTCAATCGCCGCCTCTGCAGAGCCCTGAAAGTTAAGAAGAGGAGAAAAAATAAAGCAGGCTCTCAGCTAAATGTGTGTAAAGTCAGTTAAACAGCTGTGCATGGCAACACTCACCTGCAGTGTCTTCATGGTCTGTCTCAGCTGCCGCAGCTGCTTCTCTTTCTCATGAATTCTCTGCTGGTAGTTTCGCTTTTTCTTTCCAAACTGTTTCTGAAAGAATAAGAGCAGATTGTGGACTTCATTGTGTCCTTTTAAACAGTTTATTCTTGTAGTGCCAAAACACAGGAGAACAACTGTAGCCCGCTCATTTGCACAAGTGGCCACACCACCTGATGCATCCATATCATTACCATGAATGTCACGATTCTTTTGAATGGTTCGAAATTGTTTTTAGGGTTTTGCTGTTTGTGCCTATTTAAAAGTTTTATTGACTTGTGTTTTCTCAGCTGCATTCTATGGCCTGAAAGGTGCATTACAAAATAAAGATTATTCATACCATTGAAAATGAACGGGCTGTACCCATTCATTGAGTACAGCCTATTGGCCTGTGACCAAGACTAACAAGAGGCATCACTTTGGATTTGGATTTGGATTCCACTTTGATGAGTGAAGTAATATATGTCAAATAAGATTTTGAGGTGAACTGAGTTTTTTTTAACCTTCCTAATATCTTTTGGGTCAGTTTGACCCCATTCAGTGTTTAATGACTCTAAATATATAATTAACAAATTTTTGTATTCATATTTGATGCCTTTTCCTAATTTAATGTGCACAAGTGGGTAAACATGAAATTAACGTGATATGTTTTCAGTTCTCTGAGCACATTTTTTACATGCTGGTGTAGTCTTCAAAAAACTTCCCTCTGCTTTAGGGACCTCACTGCTGCTTTTTAATGTGACATTTGAAAGGAAAAACACGACTCCCATAAGACCTTTGCTGTACAAGGGGGTGAATGTGTGGGGTTATGATTTATTTAAAGGGCTATACATAAACTGGGTTATAAGTTTGTATTATAATTACTTTCTGGAGGTTTCAATCGGGTCAAATTGACCTCAATTGATTAAAAAAAAAAAAAAAGTTCATTTTGAAGGTATCAGGAGGGTTCAGTGCTTTCAGTATAACACCAGCTGCTGACTCCCAGATGTTACCTGTCTCTCCGTCCTCTCTGCCGCAGCTGACACGGTGTCATGGCCCCTGTGGTCGTCCATGACACACAGCAGGCAGACGCACTGCTCGTCGGTGCGGCAGTACACCTCCAGCAGCTTGTCGTGCTTGGCGCAGATCCTCTCCTGGATGGAAGCTGTGATTTCCACCAGCTTGTGTCTCTTGAAGGCCGCAGACTCGTAGTGCGGCTGCAGGTGAGTGGCGCAGTACGAGGCCAGACACACCAGGCACGACTTGACGGCTTTGAGCTTCCTCCCCGTGCAGAAGTCACACTCCACCTCCCCCGGTCCGCAGCCTGCACCCCGCTGGGGTCCAGCACCGGGCCCGGTCCTGCTCCCCACCTGGACTTCCTCCACCAGCTCAGCCAGCACCGTGTTTCTGCTGAGTGCGGGTCTTGGGGTGAATGTGTGTCTGCACTGGGGGCAGCTGCACACGCCATGCCGGTCCCAGTAACCATTGATGCAGTCCATGCAGTAGCTGTGGCCGCATTGCAGAGTCACCGGGCTCCTCAGCAGATCCAAGCAAACCGAGCAAGAAAGCGCGTCCGTGTCTTTGGGAAGAGCCTCGGCCATCTCTCAGCCCAGCACAGCTCACACACTGCTGGGCTTTCGATTTCTCAGAAACAAAAGTACATGCGTCGAAAGTGAAAGTTCATCAGGTTGCGCTCTGACTCCCCAGTCACATTTACATTAGATAAATTCCCTTTG
The DNA here is from genome assembly GCA_900302555.1 of Myripristis jacobus. Lineage (NCBI taxonomy): Eukaryota > Metazoa > Chordata > Actinopteri > Holocentriformes > Holocentridae > Myripristis > Myripristis jacobus. The sequence continues at coordinate 19,156 of OMLB01062176.1, forward strand.
AACCCCAGTAAATCGCAACACACACAGTAATGATAAAAAAAAAAAACCCAAACTGCAGACACTAACAGTGACACATGCTTCCAGTGTCGTTGCTGTTTCAGAGTTATTAAACTTGGTATGACGGAGATTTTATACATGTTCATATGAGTTCTTGAAAGAGGGGACGAGCGGGATTGTGGACTTGTTTATAATCCTGGATTGTCTGTTTTGTTCTTAAACCCCAGGTGCTCATATCATGTTCACATATTAAAAGTTAAAACATGACCTCTGTGAACAGTCACTAAAATGTCCTTGTTCATATCGTATGAATCCAGTTTGTAACACGTTGGTTTTCATTCATAACATCCAGTCCGTAGCTATGTTAAAGTGCTGCCTACTGAAATAAATAAATGAGTAAGTGAATGACAGGACAACACAGCACAAAGGTTTGACGCTTTTTCGTGCGAGATTTGAGCAGAACGCGAGATTTCGGTCTCTGGTCGCCAAGGAGACGGTGAGGAGTTTCCTCCTGATGTTTACCTCTGCGGAGCGTTTTGTTGATTTGTTTACACGATGGCCTTGCCGCAGCCGATCAGAAAGCGGCTGGACGACTTCTCCCGGAACATGTTTAACGACCAGATTCGCGCTCAGCAAAAACCCGAGGAGCACGACGCGTTTTTTGGGCACAGTGAGTCGAAATCCAAGTTAGCATTAGATAGTGACCGTGGCTAACGCTAGCATCCGTCCGCCTTCATTGACGTGTGCTCTCCATTTACAACTAACTATACAGATGCTAAATAAGCTAAAGTTGAGGTGGACGTGCCTCAGTTTTTACTGCAGCATTGTATGTGTGTGGTTTTGTTTGCAGACACGCAGGTCGTGTCCAGCCTCCCGCTCCAGATGTCTCTGTGCTTCAACATGTGGTTCTTCCCCTTGTGGTGGATCAGCGAGGTCGTGATGCTGCACCTCAAGGTAAAGCAGAGAAAGTCAGAGAGGAAGTGTGTGGAAGAGACAAAGCAAGAAAGGAAAGGAATCCGGTAACCCTAAACTCTGCCAAACACACCGCCAGATTGTGCAAAAGTGCCAGGACCTGCACCTCTGTCTCTGCTGTGTTTGTAGTAGCCTGCTGTGGTCTGAGGAGGGACACAGTGACCCGTGGAAACACTGTCACTGACTGGTGCCTCCTCAGTAATAGTCAGTTAGGATTAGCATTGGAAACATTGCACTGATTTAATTGTGTCATACTGATTTAATGGCACTTTGTTTTGTCGTTTCTGCCAGTACCCTGCCCTGCCAGACTACTACAAGTTCATCCTTGTCACTGTTTTGATCATGATGACTCTGATTGAGGCCATTAGACTCTACCTTGGTTATGCTGGGAACCTGCAAGAAAAGGTAGCTGATATACATATGAACACACACACACACACACACATGCTCCTGATCTGTCTCAGCCTAACATTTAACTGCAGTTATGCATTTGGTCTAGATGTAGTTTACGTACATGTCGCAACAACACACAAAACCTTAAGGTAACAATGTTTTGTGGAGCTGGACTTTGAGTGAGACTAATTCTTAGCCGTGTTATTGTGTTTAAAGGTCCCAGAGTTGGCTGGTTTCTGGCTGCTGAGCATCCTGCTGCAGTTTCCACTGATCCTTTTCCAGCTTTTCAACGAAGCCATCCTCATCCAGCCCTTGGAGAGGGGAGTTCACATTGTTCTTGCCGCGTTCCTCCTCATACAGGTAAGATTACATTCCTCTTTAAAGCCGGGTATTGGTAGTTTTACCTTTTCCACTCGACAGTTATTCATTTTTTCATTTATTTATTCAATCTTTCTCATCACCCAGGCCCTCTCTGGCTTTGTGGCGCTGCGGGAGATGGTCAGACACACAGAGAGCCAATTCCATCTCCGACAGTTTGACTGATTTCTGCTGCCTCACCTGTTCATCACCTCTCTGCATATTCAGAAACACCAGGACAAATCTCAGACTGAGAAGCGACTTGGTCACCAAGTATTAATATTGGTATTAAGCGCAGCAAGTGGGATATTTCTTTTCCACAGAGTTGCCAAAGAACCAAGATGAAGTTTGCACATATTTGTTTCTGTTTTTTATTGTTTATCCCATGTTTGTGGTTTTGTATAATCCTGTAAATAAATGGAATGTACATAGTATTCAGCTCATTCATCATTTTTTAAGGCAGTTGATGCAGTTTATCACAATCCACTACTCTCATCATACTTATCAATCTCAAAACTGTACAGTACAGGAATAGTCAAATTTATTATCAAAAAAGTCAGTTTTATCATGGTTTAAATCACACTTTTATGAAAATTCAATAGGCTCTTGACATTCAGTCTTACACAGAGTGTACAGATGAATCTCCAGGGGCAGAGAAAGTTGCCCTGCAGTCTGTCCAACCATATCTGCTGGTTATTGTGTCTTTAGCAGTTCTAGCTGCAGCACAGAGTGTCATGTTCTTTATCCATCCACAGAGGTTCTCAGCACTGGTCAGGCGTTCTGACACAAGAAAAATAAAGGCCTATTTGTAGTTCTCAGTTTTACCCTACAGCGGGGCAGACTGTGAGGATCTGGTGACTCTTTGTTCCCGTGGAGCTGTTCTTCCTCGGCTCTCTCTCCCAGCGTAAGAGAGCCAGCTGTCCTTAGGCACAACGAGCCTGTGCATCTGACTGAAAGGGTCACAGTGGGAAGGTGATGATTCGGTCTGGATGAGGCCTGAAGGCTTTGACAGAGGAGGTAAAATGGCCACTCCCTTTCTTTCTTCACAGTTTTTGAACAGTCTGCAAAAATTGAAAATCCCATCATTAATTCTTGTCAGAATCCAATATTTGTAATCGAAGCTCAGTGAGGCTAATTTTAGTTTGTATTCAGGACCTTTTTGTTGAAGTGAGAGATGCAACATATCCTCTCATGAAATGCATCTCACATGTTTTGTACCTTTGGTTGTAGACTGCACTCACAGCTGTCACATCCTCTCCCAGCTCCTCCCTGAATTTCAGCTCCCTCTGATTCACCATCTTCTTATCTCTGAATCTTTGAACTGCAGTGTCAGGGATTGCAGCATTGTTATTGAAATGGTCATTTCTCAAAGACCACAATTACAACATACAGTCTATAACCTGTACATAACTATCTATATATATATAACTATAACCTGTACATTTGGCGTGTAAATAAGTGTACAACCTTCAGTGGTATTTCCTTCCTGGTTCTGGCTGTGCCGTTTGCTGTTGATTGCGTCTGTAAATGAATCCTCGAGCACAAAGTGACGTGCTGAGACCCGTAAAGCATTTCTGTCTATGCAGAGCGGCAGGGAGGTGGAGTTGTCAGGGTAGCTTGACATCAGACACTTTGCAGGAGGAACCACCCTTAAGTACATGCCTGAGGGAGACCTGACACATAAGAAATTGTGTTGTTTTTTTTATATTCATTCAGATGGAGTGGCTGCCACAGCTGGAAAACTGATCCCATCTTGGCGTTTTTATCATCTGGCTAACACTTTTGTCCCAAAATGTCTAAATAAAAGCAATTTTTAAACTGCACAGCTGCAACACATACGACCCTCATCTCCCAAGTATCCATAACTATCAAAAGGATTTTATTTTTGGGGGTATTTCTGCTTTTTATTTGACAGTCACAGTGGAGAGAGAAAGGATAGACAGGGCAGAGAGGGGGAATGGTACGCAGCAAAGGGTCTGGGCCGGATTAGAACCCAGGCTGCTGCAGCTTAGCATTAACATTTCATGATGCTCTAACCAGTGGACAGGATTTTACGGTGATTTTTACCTGTGAGCCGCCGTAACTGAAGCTGATAGTCCACCTGAAAAAGCAAGATGAATTTCACTAGGCAGCTACAGTGACACTGGAGAATTATGAACCTCCTGACCTTGTAAATTGAATATTGAGAAATTTGTAATTTCCCTGCGGAGCTATGTTCAGACTCACCTCTGAGACCTTTATGGGAGACAAAGGATCGTGCGGGCAGCCGGTGCTGGAGCTCAGCAGGCTTGGCGACCTGCAGTTGGCGGGGATGGAGGGCACTCAGGTGCAGTAGCTGAGTTGAACATTTACACCATCCTGTCTCCTCCTGGGGCTTCTCTGTAAGGGCCAAAGCCAAATATACTACAATATATACACTACACCAGACCTGTCCTTCTGCTGCTCTCACTGGACAATCAAATTATCTAAACATATTTTATCAGTGCCTTCCAAACCTCCTCCGTATTTCCAAGGTAAAGGGAGAAATGAGACAGTGGCGGTATGGGGAATGTTACTGTACCTTAATTTACTGTACCTGTATCAGGTGACAAAGTTGTGTATGTGCTGAGCTGTGGAAATGCTTTAGCCCTGCGATACAGATATGCAGCCCTCATAGCTTCCCGGCACTCTTCATCCTAAAACACAGACAGCATGAGGCATCACATGTGGACAAATGACGGCACCTTCGTTCATCAAAGGCGATGTTGAAGGAGGCTGAGGTACAGAGCTGCCTGTACTGTACGAGCACATGCTGGCGGTCATCCGTTAATTTGTCAGTATGAGTAAAATCTCAAAAGTCAGAGGAAAAAGAATGCCATGAGTGAATTCAAACACGATGACTCGGTAGCAGACGTCTTACCTGGACAGGTTCACTGCCCTGCCACAGGGTCACATGACTGATCCCATCCAGGTCAGAGGCTGAGCGAGGGGCTCCAGGTTTACTTGTGCTGTTCCGCTTCAAAACAAAGTTAATATTAACAGTGAGAATTAAAACATCTGCTCAGTCCTTTGCTTCTGGCTGTCTTTCCTTCTATCTGGCGCTACTACTCACTCTACCTGCTCTCTTTTCTTCTCTCTCACCACCGTCCTCTCCTGGATCCTCACTTTAACCAGGCTGGGCTTCTGTAAAGAGCATTCACTGGTTAGTCATGCTGATAATTAATAAGAAGTCGATCATTTCAGTGTATGTGCTGGTGAAAAGCGTGGGTCTCATACTGTCTTACTATATTTTTGATGCTACTGTGCAAGACTTTGGGCTCAGTGCTGTTCTTCACTCTGTCCTGCCACAGCCTGTTCCTGTCCTTATGAGTCCTCAGGTGTTTCTTCTTCTTCCTCACTGGAGATTTCTGTGTAGGAGAAAGGTAGCATGTGAGAAACACACCTGGGTCAAGTAATTATTTACAATACTTTTCAAAGATGATTTTAGTCAGCCTGAAGTTTCAGGTGGGTGGCATTTGCCTTTTAGTACAACTCTGTTTGTGGGTAAGCAAGAAAGGAATTCATACAGCAGTATTTTGGTAGCAGACAACATTCCCTAGTTGGATTAATTTGACATCCTTACATCCTTATAAGAAGAAAGGCAAAGAAAGGCAAAAAGAATGCTGCAAAGCAAAAAAAGGGAAGTCTGACTCACAACTGAACGAATTAAGAGGTATAAAACCATCCAAGGCCTCCTGTCATAGTAATTCAGAGTTCTCTAGCATGACTTGAACTAAATGTAATTTATAATCCTATGTCATATGAAAATAGGCCTCTATCCACATACCTGCTGCTGAATATTGTCTGGTTGGTTCATTAAATGTACCGGCGGTCCATCAGAATCTGTACTATTTGAACCACTGGTGCTGTAACAGCAGAAAAGAAATATTAACATTTGAGGTGGATGAGAGCCCTGATATTGCACATCAGAGCCTTCAGTCTTGATCAACACTGTGTGCATGTTTTTCCTGAAATTTTTTTCCTTAATCCTTTATTACCTGGTTTCCAGGTCAGAGACAGAGATGTTACAGTCAGTGTCCAGCTCTTTGCCCAGCCTCTCCCTGACCTCCTGTCTCAGCAGGGCTTCCAGCTCAGTCAGACAGTAAGCAGTCTGATGAGATTGCACAAAAACACACACACAGGAACACAGAGGAAGATATGTTTTTGTATTTTCCATGGAATGAGGTGAAACTAAGCAGCAAGGTTATATTGTCAGTGGTCATATTCAGCCCAGATTTCTACATAACTTTACAAACAAACTCAGCCGGGCTGCTTTATCAGTCACCTTTGTCGGGTCAGGGTCACAGTAGTCCAGCAGGGTGTCACAAAAGTAATAGCCAAGAGACTTCATGTCCCGTGTGGTGAAGTGAGTCCCTCTCCTGTTACCTGGAAGCCATGCAGACGATTTATCGTCATGAACAGGACAAACGCATAAATACACACACACACACACACACACACATGCACACAAAGAGTAAACTGACCCAGTGTGGAGCCTCCAAAGGTGCACTCCATAGTGTAGCTGTTTCTGATGCCAAGTCTCCACATGACGATTCGGCCTGTTCCCTCTTTGCTCTTCTGCACCCGGAACTTACAGCTGCGGAAGGAGAACTGAGGAGGAGACAGAAATTTTCATTGATATGTGAGTTTATATGACTGAATAACAAGCCATAAAGACTGGCTCTGGTACATAATGCTTAGCATTATGTATGATGATGTGTAGGCCTACTTTGCACACTGAGTGTCCATCTTACTATTGTCCATTCATATGACCTTCATTATTCTGATATTACAGCTCACCGCACTGGCATAAACAGCCGAGATGAACTAGCAAACCATAATTATCTGAGATGATGAACTCTAAACTCTCAACTCTAACCACAACACCATTGAACTGAGCCAACATAGCATAGTTATCAACAGTTTTTGAACTGCTTATGTTAACATTTATGTCCATGTGCGTAGATTAGGAATGATAAACATCAGAAGATTGATCATAGTAGCAAGAATATCTTGGGAGCTAGATTTCATTAACCTAACTAAAAACTAGCGAGAGAGTGAACAGTGACAATTAATTCTACATTTTACTCTAATCTTAACAATCTGATCATTTGCTGCTTAAAATGTGTTAGGTCTGCAGTTACTGCAGTCATTATGCAGGTATGTAAGGCTTCAGTGAAGCTCAGTGACTGCACCTTGTCATTCACGTTCTTGCTCATCATCAGCGGGAAGACTCTCTCATGAAGCTGCAGGGCAGCGTTACCACGTTGATTACAGCCGTACATGAAGACATTGTTTTTATGACTGTGGCCGTGAAAGTCACAGTAAAGGACGACATCCCTCTCTGCCACCAGTCTGGGGAATATATGGAATAACAGGCAGAGTCAGAGTTTCATCCATAGTTGACTGGCTCAGAGTCTCTCAACAGTCCCACTACCAACCCATAATGAAGAAAGAGAGAATGTGTGTGTACTATTGGGGAAATCACTTTGAAAATGTAGTTTTACATGATGTTAGAAGTTTAACTACAGAACTACCCTCAAAACAGTTTCATACAGTTTTGTTAACTAAAACTATTTAAAAAATGTAGGTCTAACTACCTACAAAAAATCACCTGATTAGGATATTGAGAAGACTCAACCTTTTTTAATTGAAATAAAGTTGATTGTTCAGTGTTTCTTAAGCACAAACAATAGCAGCTGCCTGCCAGAAACTGAACTGTGGAATAAATGTAAATCAAGTAACACAATCATTTCATACAGGTTCATATGTGTAAAGAATATTCACTTTCTTTTGTATGTAATGTAATTGCACATAAAAAATATATATGGTGTGAAACTATTTTGTAACAATTATTGTATGTCCTTTCCCACCTTTTCACCATGTTCCTGGTGTGCCACACACAGGGAAAGGAGTCCCTGAGTATCGTCTTGTAGTTCCTGTTGAGGTCCCTGCCAGCCAGAGAGCAGCGGTAGTTCCCAACAACCACACCATCAGGGTTCAGCATCGGCACCACCTGCAGGACCAGAGGGGGAAACAACAGAAAGAAGGAAGAAATATTGCTGTTATCTCTAACTTGCCGTCTACAAAGTTGCATTAAGATGTATATATTTCCAAACAAACTGTAATGTCATGAGCCAACAAGGAAGGTATGGTACTGTGGGCTTGAGCCGCATCACCTTAAAAACAAAAGTGTCCCTGAGTATCTGGGCATCGTCCGAGTCCCCGAGCAGGAAGTCCAGGAATCCCTCCATCATCCAGGAGCCATTGGTTTCCCCGGGGTGCACTCGGGCCGTTACCACCACCGCCTTCTTGGCCCTGCCCTCCATGCAGCTGCCCACTGGGGACGTTATTGTCAACACGTACACGTTGTTCCCAGCCAGGCTGCGGCACAGCACTCGCAGTTTACAGTAGGACGAAACTGCGGGGTTGGAGGTGATGCGGCTGAGGTAATGCTGCAGGTGTGAATATGTGTAGGGGTAGCAGTGGGCCAGATAGCAGCTGTCTGAGTCATAAGGGAACTGGCAAGTCCAGGTCAGGGAGTACAGGGCGACGGTGACATTGTTGTCCGGTTTAGCCTGAGTAACGACAGAGACGCGGGTAAGAGGGAGATCTTACTCCTACAGTACTTATCTTAGCCTGCAGCAGATCATGCATTTGGTTGTGTGTATCTGTCCGTGTCACACTTCTAGTTTTTAACTATTTTTTTTCTAAAGATATATGTTTTGATTAAAATGTATTGACATGCTTTAGCCACAACAGATCTCTCAATATTGCTTTCTTAGTTCTGGGGTTAACTATGCATTCAATCACTGAGGTCATTTCATCCCTCAGTCGTACTCCACAGTTACACATGAGAGTGTACTGTTTCATAGCTCACTGTCACTAAACCTTAAATTCAGCTGAGACAAAATTTTTAACATTAAAGCTCAAGTGTGCATAAGACCACCCACCTGACTGGAGTTTCGGTAATATTTGATATTGGAACCGATGCGATGCCAGCCCACACCTTTCTCCTCGGCAGCTCTCTCAGAGTATAGAAGTGGCTTCATACCCAGAGAATACAGGCTGCGGCCCTTCATCAAGTTGGTAATAGTGAAGCGGTAGGTCACTCCAGCCTTCATGTTCCTGACTCTGAAGTAAAACCACTGCGTGTGCTTGTTGGTGTACATGTCAGTACGCAGGGTGAGCTCATAGTCATGGAGGCCACTGGTTGGCAGACAAACAGATAGCGAGAGAGACAAACGGAGACAGTAACTTAGCTTAGACCCAGAGTGAAAAACCTGAAATGCTGAAACAACAAATTGGGAGCTTAAGATCCAAACTCTCACACTTGCACAGCCTTCTGCAGGTTCCCACTCTCGAAGCGTGACTCAAAGTCTAGGGTGGAGTCCCCCGGATGTGTGTGGCAGGGAGTGGTGTTGTTAATGCTCCCCCTGCTTCCTCCAACACGAGAGCAGGTGAAATATGGGCTCTTAGTGGCTTAACAAGTGAGTGAGAACAGCAGGACATCTGGTCAGTATTGTTATTAAAAACAGCACTGTAAATTTACACAGATGAACAATTCATTACTTAATCAAGAAAAACTTGAGCTATCTCATCACCATGTCAAACATCACCATGGTAATAATATAAAAGAAGGCAATTCATTAGAAAAAAAACTATTAACATACTTGTCTTCCATAACACACCCAGGGTATTAATATAAGCTTTAAAGCATTAAAATGTTTGAACAATTTCAACAAAGTCAGCTCTTCCTCAACCTCAACCTAGTATGCAAATTTATGCAGCCACCATGACAACACATGCATGGCAAGTACTACCATGGCATGACACATAAAATAAAAAAAGTCTTTTTGTCCTAAATTTACCGTGATCAGTGCAGTACACCACTTTCCCCTTCTCCCCTCCGACTGGCATGGGTGTCCTCTCATATCCTGTGGGCTGGTAGAAGGGCTCTGGCTCCGGTGGGTCCCACTCTGCAACACAGACAACAAACCCGATGGTGTGACGTGATCAAATGATGACATGATCAAACTGCACAGCAATAAGTAATATCACTGTGATTATGGCAGAGGTGTTACAGGAGATGAGTTTATTTGTCAGGAATATTTTATTTCTTCACTATTTCCGGGCTCACTGGCTTATTACTGGCTCTTTTTGGCGGTTAACCTAAAATATCAATAACCTGCCTGGTTTATTAAAAGTTAAATAAAATAGAATGATAAAACACCTATGTGGTGGATAAAGTTGTTGACGACCTCACACTCTATGGGCCAGCGGGGGCGGGACACAGAGAGGAAGGTAAACAGGTCCAGAGGCTCCCTGAGGCTGAAGACGGGTCGGTCGCCATCAAAGTCAATCAGCAGCTGCCTGGTCCGCGGCGCCTGGCTTAGCTGCACAGAGACTGATGGGAAACAGGAATCACACTGCTTCTTTACAAGCTCACAAGCAAACCCTTTCCATATAAAAATAGATAAATAAATAGTTTGCTCATGCTCAAAACCCTCCACTGGTACACAATGGCTGTAAATTTTTCATCAGGTCAGTTTACTTAGTTCCAGTCTCATAACCTTAGATTGACAACCTTATTCATTTACCAAGGGATTAAGCTGAACCTGATCACTTTAATGAACTCTCTTACAAAGCAGCTCTTGTTTAATGTATTATAATCTGGCACCAGGGACGGTGACTAACACTGTTGTTTACACTCAGTGTTTACCACCATTTTATAATGCGTTTTATTGTGAGTCAACTGTACCTGCTTGAAAAGCAGAAAGCATCCACAC